>VWZZ01005696.1:13732-58578 GCA_013399095.1 Psophia crepitans
GCTTGATGCACCCCAGGATATGGCTGGCCTTCACGGCCGCCTGTGCACACTGTTGGCTCGTGTTCAACTTGGTGTTAACCAAGGCCTCCACATCCCTCTCAGCATGGCTGCTCTCCAGCACCTCACCCCCCAGTCTGTACATACAGCCAGGGCTGCCCCTTCCCAGGTACAGTATCCAGCACTTGCTCTTAGTAGGAGCAGTTGAAATCATGCAACCTCATTGAGCAGTACTTGCTGAAAAGGCATTCTCAAACAACAGATTTCTGGGGTTTGTCAGTAACTTAGAATATGTCTCCATAGATTTTGCCCTTTTGCCCTGGGTTAATAACAAATAGGAAAATTTCCATATTTGAAGCTACAATGAATTTAAACTCTTTCACCCTGTACCTCTACCTTCACAAAGACAATGCTGGCTCCATCAAACTCCCTAGAGCCCCTAAAAAGATATTTCAGCATAAGCATCAGAATCTCCTTCAATGTTAAGTTTTGCTCTTTAAAGCATGGAAGGTGACGTGAGAGAACATATTTCTGAGTCTGATTTTTGTCTTTTGATCTCTGAAGATAAACTTCCTTGAGCTGAGCAGATTAACTAGTACAGGATGCACATTAACTGCTTCTGCACTATAATTTTCACTTTTTAAATTACTTTTAAAGAAAAAACCCTCTCCTTTAAATAAGCTGTAAGAAAGTAATGTAAATAAATGTGACCTTTCTTGGATTTTCCCTCTATTAACTGTTGCTTTTCTTGTGCTAAGCTTATCCAGCACCATGAGTGAGAACTTGATGTACAGAGATGTACAAAGCCTACACAACACTACTCAGAAACTTATCAAAGTTTCAGATCTGTGATGTGTGTATTATTTTTTTTCTTACTCTTCATGATTCAGAAACTCAGTTAAGAAAAAAGGCATTACTGGATTTGTGTCACCATGAGGCATTGCCAAGTTTAAGCAGTCTTCATGGAACTCATAGCCAGGTTTTGTATGGAAAAAAATTGATTAAGGGGAAGATAAAGGGACGAGATCTTCTACTTTCCACCCAAGGGGTGATCACTGCAGAAAGGCTGACAGACACGGGATTGTTCAAACTTTGGCCCACCAGCAACAGCTCCAGCTCTACAACTTGCCTGTGCATGGTGCCTCGAGCATGGGTTTTTAGACCCAGCTGACAATACTTCGTGGCTTACACAGGACCATGGACATCACTTGAGTCAAGTTTATTTTTAATGCTAATGAATTCCTAGTCTGTGGACAATTCTACGTACTTCAATAACCACAAATTGGGAGGGACTGAGGAAAGCAGTGAACAGAGAGCCTTCAAGAGCTGGTTTGAAATACTGGGCATGAGTTAGGTTTTGCATTTCACTACCTATCCATGCTGATTGACTAAGATGTCATTAAAGTCCATTACTCCTAGTAAAAATTATTGAATTATGAATGCCTTATGTGCTATGCATTTGTGATGCCACTCGTAATGTAGTATATTAAAATTAAGGAAATCCATACCTTCTTTATTGAGCTGTGCAACAGAATGATTACATCAAAGGGTGCTTCTTTTTATCATATAGAGAGTTGGTTGTGTTTGGAGAGAATACTGCTAACCTCCAAGCTGCCATTGAACACAGAACTAGAGGGCTGCTACCACAATAACTACAAAGACAAGGGATTGAACATAGCAGTGTCTTGCAAGATTGTACTCCCCTCTAATGAATACTACAAAGGAAGAAAGAAAAGGTATTTGTAGTATTCCTTTATAATTCTGCCTCCAGATTATTCCAAAAGGGAAAACAAGCTAGACTGATGCTTTTCCCCAAACAGGTCTCAGAAATGAGTGGTTCTGGAATAGTTTTCCATAAGGAGTAATAGGAATCAGTAACAACCAATTTTAAGTTGGAGCCTGACCAATTTAGAAACAGACTGACTGTAAATGACTGTAACTCCAGTATTGGAACTGGTGACTCAGAACCTTCCTTCTTTCATTTAAGATAGAAGGGATAAATAAAATAAAAATTGTTCTGTTTGCTGCAATGGTGTTCCTTCCTGTAAGAGAGAGGTTTTTTTTCACTTCGTATCACTTCTAGAAAGCAGAATTTATGGCTAAGCATGGAATTAGTTCTCCAGCTTCCTTTAGTACTGAGGTGATGCTCACAGCAAGTTGGGTCAAATAACTCAGGTCACAGCTTCTCTTTTAGAAGCAAAGGAAGGTAGCTTTCATAAACCACCTCTAGCTTTCTGCCATTCAGAGTCAGCGTGTCTCCTTCCCACAGCAGCGTAAGCTCCTGTGTTAGGTGGGGCAGGACACCACAAGGTTGTTTACACAACCCGATGCTAACTGATGGTCAGCAACTGCTTTTCCTAGCTCTCAGGCACACTCCTCTGTTCATCCAGGCCCCGCTTTTCTGAAAAACAGGGTGGTATATAGAGATATCAGATTGCATTCACATCCTCTTACAACCACATAGACAAAGCGAACTTCTCAAACATATATATATGATTGTTTCTTGCCCTTAACAACTGCAAAGTGTGTTATCCCAGAGTTGCAGCATTTGTTTTGCCTCTGTATGTAGCCATGCAGGATAGATAGTTGGATGCTTTAGTACCTGCATTTTTTTACAGGGAAAATATGTCTCTTCTGTGTGCTTAGACCTTCTGTTTTATCTCCATCTACCTCTAAGCATTCAGAAAGAACTGAAAGATCAAGTGAGAGACCCACAGGCTGTCCAGCACACTGCTCGCTCTAGCTCTTATTTTGCCTGTAGTCCAGGTCTGAGAGTAGCAAACTACAATTAAGCATTTTCTTGAGTGTTTTTCCACTTCATCTTGCTGCAACCTCTTCTGTAACCTGGAAGGTCTATCCTTTACATATTTTTCGTATCCTTCTCAGCTGAGTACTGGAGTTGACATATTGGCCAGATACTGTTTTGTTGCCAAGAGCCAGTGCCTGAGGAGGAAATTGAGCACTAAACCATTGATGTCAATTTGTTATGTAAATGAGAAAAAGCCACAAAGATTAGATCCAAACTTCCCCAATTTCAGGGTTGCTTATATGCTCTTCAGTTCAGACATGCTCTTTGGCATGTCATTTCACTCTTAATATGATTCCTATTTTCCTGTCATTCTCCCTCCATGTTCTTCCCCTCCCTTTATGAAAAAAGGAGCTTGCAGTCATGGTAATTACGCAGACTTTCAATGTCTCATGCAGCCACCTTCACCTCATGTCCCCTATCACACTGCTTCAAAGTCCTTGCTGACAATTCTTTAACTAAACCCACCACCATTTGACAGAGCTAAATTTATCTTTTTCGCCTCAGAAAACAGCAGAAAGTCCTGTGAAAAAAATTAAAGTATTTTTTTTAACTGGAAAGTTAAGTAGGTTTTACATTCTTCAGAAGAGGAGACAGAAATTTGCAGAGGGCAGTTTGGCATTACTGTATCTTAAGGAATCATCTGTAGTTTTACTTGGAGTGTTTCCTTTTTATCAACGATATCCCTTAAGATTTTTATCATCAGCTTTCTTATTTTTTTCAATCACAATGTATTTTATATGCATCGGTTAAACAGCAGGACCATGCCTGCACTGCTTTGTTAGGGTTCCTCCTGCAGCTGTGCCACAGGGATGCATCACGCTGCCCCACACCCTGAGCCTGTAAATGGAGGATGCTCACGCTGCAAAACGCTCTGTGCCCACGCAAGCCCTCTCTCCTCCCCACGTCCTTGGCGCGCACTGGCAGACAAGCCCAAATTATGACCTCGGTCCCACGCCACTCTCCAACATCCAAATCAGCCTTTTTGTGATGAGATGTCATAAACATTTTAAAATAAAAAAATACCCCACCAGTTCGGACCCAGACTGTCACACTCCTTGGCTGACCACCGAACCACACTTCACCAACTCAAAAATGAAAGCATAAGGTTTTGTGGTCAGCCGGAAGAGACTTTGCCCTGACAGCATCATTAGCTAAAGCAAAATAAAACAGGGGCAACAGCAGCAACACCCTAAGCGCGGGTTTTTCTTCAGTAGTATTTCATTAGCAGCAAAATCTCAGAAAATCAGACTGCGCAGAGAAAGACTAATGAGGTAACTGGGAAAATGGAATCTTTTTCAAGTAATAACAGACTAAAAAAGAATGACTTGTTTAAACCTAGCAAAACACAGGCTGATTATCAGTAAGGGGCATGAAACAAAGTGTTTAAAGTAGGCACAAAAACTTAGAAATATAATCCAACCAGGAATAAATATAAAGCTGGTAGCTAGAAGGAAGTCTCACTAGGGACTGTCAAATTCAGGAACAGACTCCAGTATGAGGGACAAGGACAAAAAACCCCCCCACTATTCTTAAGATGGACGTAGTTCAGCTCACAACAGGTACTGCAACTTGTTACCCTTGATAGCAGGACAGGAACTTCAGGCAGCCAAGACACCCTTGGTACTGCTGTGTTCCTAGCAGCAAACCTAAGCTGGAGGCTAAGAATGAGCGTGAACACTCTCACTGTGTCATAAAAAAGCCAAGAAACTCACAACTTCACAGTTTATAGACAGGCAAGCTTTTTCTCCAAAGGGGCCATAATCAGGGCTGTAGGAATAATCTGTTGGCAGTCAAATCAGTAACAAAAGGTGGCTCAGATCTGTATTTGCATCCAGGCATACAAGAAATCTGTGTTTCTCAGGTGTCACTACTAGGGTAGCTAGGTATTTTGGGCAGGGGCACTCTTTGGTCACTCTTGTTGTAATGTGGTGCTCCAGGTTAAGGGTTAAAATGTTTAAATGGGATGTGACTCACTAGATACTAATCCTTGCTCAAGAGAGTCTTGATATAAAGCTGAATAATCTTGAACAGGGCATTCAAAACAGGCCATGCCAGGATGTCTTAAAGCACAGTGGTTGGTCCCTAATGCAAAATTTAATTGATCCCACCTTCTAAGCAACTGTTATGATCACTGAGCTCTGGAAGATAATGAACATCATGACGCTGTTACTCCAGTTTGGCAAATCTAGCCCCTCCCTGGCTTTATATTCTACGTAGGAATAGCAAAGAGTTATTTGTGTATTATTTTAAGATTTCTGAAGCAACTTTTGATAAAGGTAATTAAATGATCTCTCAAAAAAATATTTCTCCCAGGTTATCTATTGGGTAATAATAAGGAAAGGAAAATGGCCAAAAGTAATAAAGCCACAAGTGGGTATGCACACAAACCCTAATGACTCAGTTAACCATAATTACTATTTTTAAATCACTTTGTTCCAGGGCAGGAAAGACCCGTCAGAAGGTTTGAATTAAAAAAAGGTAAAGACTTGGCAGCCCAGTTATGCTGGATGCACTGTTACTGAAGTGGAAAGGGCAGGATAACATACCATGCACACAGAACAATATGTTAAGAAAATTCACCTTCTGCCTTGTACTAAGTGAGCTTCATACTGCTTTCTTGGGCTTTCTCCAAACATGCTTTCTACAACAGTCGTGTTTCACTAGAAAGCATTTCTTTGTCCAGGAGCAAACCCAGGGGAAAAAAAAGAAAGGTTAAAAAAAAGTGACTCAGATACTTATACCTCCTCCCAGTTGCCTCAGTGATAAAAAGCAGGCATTAAAAAAACAACTAAAAGGCCAGCCTTTCCTGTAGACTTGAAAAAGATGAAGCTTATTCCTGCAAGTACACGGTGGGGGAGCACAGACAAATTTTTACCGAAGCATCTTTTTTTCCACACCACGTATCCCAAAATAACCCCCTGCAGCAGATGCAGGCCCACGGGTTAAGCCAAACAGGATGGCAAATAAGAAGGCTTATTTTCTGACTTATCTCCTTGTGTATTAACAGCACTAAGTTACCTTTAATAAAGTCTTAAATGTGATGGAGAAAGTTAAGGATGATCCTTGATTATTCTCTTTGCTGCACAAAATGACATAATGAACACAAATCTAAGCAAACTCTCATGCTATATTTTCAGAGCAGTCAGAAACTACAGATTAGTAGTATTGATAAGCAAGATGTGCTCAAAGGTGGTCTAGCAGAGGTAAAGATCTTCTTTCCGATTCAAATCACAATACTTAAGACTGGTTCTGCACACAGATCAGCCAATATGTGTCTGCTGAACACAGTGTTCAAACCACTGGTCTGAGCTGCCCCAGGGAGAATTTCCTCCCATTATCCCACAAACGAGCCTGTGGCACTAACTGGGTGCTGCAGTAAACAGAAGCTGCCTGTCTCTTCTAATCATACTGCCTCGACTCCTACCAATATTCTAGCTGACACACTAGGCACAACGCTGCATCCACACTTACAGAGATCTAGCATCACATCACTGTCAGTGCTGAGGCATCAGAGCGACTCCAGCACGGCAGAATTCAGTCCACATTTGTCTTAATGAAATCAATTTCGTTTCCTCCAAATATTTTTTTTTACTTCAAATGAATCTTCACCCAAATATGTAAATCTCTGGTTCTTCTGCATTCTGCATTCTCTGTTTAGTTTATTCAGTGACATATTTGTTTCATCTGGACTTGGATTTTGTACTTTGCCCCTCCGGGGCTGATCTCTTGTATAACCTTTCTGATGGTCTCTGCTCAGCCTGTGTGAGGGTGAAGATGGTGATTTTCATTAAGATAGCACAGAAAGAACTATTTCAATGATAAGCTGCTTCATGATGTAACTTGAACTCAGAGAGGATGAAAGAGTGTGTGGCAGAGACACTCTCTGCCACAACAAATTTCCCCCAGGGGGTGTGGCTGAGGGCTGAGTGGGATTTTTTTTTTAACTTTTTTTTTTCAAAGATGATATGAAAAATTGCTCTTTGAATTCAGATACTCACGTATTTCTCTGGCAAAAAAAACCCCACTCTGTAGTAATCTGTCAGATCTTCTATAGATCTGGAGATCTGCTTATCGGAGTCAGTTATATGAGAAATGACTTGTGAAAATAGTGTAGCTCTACTTTAGATTTGTAGAGGAAAGATACAGGACTTTGGCATATACCACTAATAGGCCAAAACTGAATGTGAATTTCCTGCAGTGCTGACTTTGTTACAACATGCCTGAAGCAGATCACCTGTAGCCAATTTGCACTGAACTTCTCACCAGAGGAGCAGCGAGCTAGCAAAAATACACACAGATTCGACGCGGAGAAAATGAAGACCTCAACTTTTTGCACTTCAGACAAGGTAAGACTTCAAATAGAAATACAACAATCCTTTCCTGATGCGATTGTGCTGCAGTCTACTTTCTGCTTCAACTGCCCACCAGGTTCTGAGTGCACTTCAATGATGCTGCTGGTCCCATATAACCCAAACTGTCTTGGGACATACTCAGGACTCTGAGCAAACCAGATTTCAGACCCTTCTGGTTCATTAGCATTCATGGGCACAAAGGTCACTTGCAAAAAGATGTGCTCAAAAGCTCACAGCCTGACCAGTCCTCCTGTGATGGGCAAGGCTACAAGAGATGGAGCTCCACAGGTATGGAGCAGGAAAAGGGGGCCAGCCGCATATTTCTCGCTGTGCCCACCTGTCTTCAGAGATTATTTTTCCTCTGAAGTGTAGCAGTTACCAGATAGAGTTGGGGCAGAAAAATGAGATGATGCTGTGGCTTTTCTACTGATTTACATGATGTAACCTGCTCTAAATAGAAGAGTTCATTTGTTTCAAGATTGCATTCTGGGGAGAACAAGACCCTCTCATGGCTTTTACTGCAGAATTTAAAGAAGCAAGTGGCAATGAAAAGCATTCAGAGAAAACCACATCTAAAACGGTGCATAAGCCTAGGCCTGAGAAACCATTTAAGGGTCACAAATAAAGCAGAGTTCGTGGTATCTTCCAGTCATTTTACACTTTTGAGCATGTCACAAAAGATGGCATAATTTATCCTCATCTGAATAACAGGAAAACTTAAGGCTTTTACAATTACGATACAAGTCCACAGCAGTGAAAAAGCTCAAATATTAAACAATTGAAGAAGTGTTTCTATGGAAAATTTACCTCAAAAATAATAATTCAGCTTTTGTTATACATTGCGTTGTTACTATGGCAACTTGATAGCTGAGCTATAGTTAAAAATAGGTTCTTACACCTATGACAAATTCCAGTTTCAAGAGTCTACCTTCTCTGCTATTTTGATTGGCCATGTACTTTCTGTACTTGTTACAATTGACTTTTTTCTTTAAATTACAGTAACATTCATACTGAGACCTAATGCTCCAGCAAAGATAATATGGACTTGCGTTATTTGGTTTATTTCTGCCCAGTATGCTCTATCCTAATTTTGTGCATGCTGAATCCAATTTCCTGCTCTTGCATTGAGGTACTTACATGGTTTTCATTTGGGATAGGTTATTTTAAATGTGATCATCCTGATCACATCAAACCAGTACATATAGTTTATGTAGTTCTCTCCATTATTTGACTTCCACTCTGAGTCTCTAACTCTTCAACTCCCACTGTCAAAAGCCCTCTCACGTAGCACTTGCATTTTCTCTTTGTCAGTTTTTCTTTATTGCTCACAAATTAACACTATCCTCTTGGCTGTTCTTTGCGGAAAGCATGGTCAAGGCTGATTTCTGGGTCACTCAGGTAAGAGAGGTTTTGAACCTGCATGCACAACACTGTACCTACCACCCTTCAGCATTTCAGAGCTTAGTCCCAAGCCCAAAAGATTTTGTCATTAGGAAACCCCCTGTGACACTCAGTAGAATTCCTTGTTCAGTTGCATTTCATGACTGTGCCCTTCAGAAAATCTGATAAAATACAGTAGGTGCATTAGTCACCCACTCCTACTGTAGACCAGGCTCAGAAGCATGCCTGTAACTCTCTCTATTTAAGAAAGTGATTCATTTTAAACAGAATTTTTTTTCTATTCAATACTCAACCTGAAATATAGCATGGTTGCCAAGATAACTTAATAATTTGCTTATCACCAGGTAGCTCTGAATTCAGTCTCTGATTGTAGCTATCTAAGCCCAGAGGGGAAATTTCCCACCACAGTGAAATTTTCTGAAAATTTCCGTTTACTGCTTTAGGAGCAACAGCTATGGTGGCTCTGGTGGCTTGTGTGTCCAGAGTTATTTTAAAGGTTCTCTGAGCAGTCTTAATGGACGTGGAGTTTATAGTCACACTTGATTTAGAGCTATTTGTGATTTTTTTCTACAATAGGGCTCCCAGTGTTGGTACCAACAACGTAGACACAGCATCTTCACAGCTGTGAAATTACTTTGCGTGGGGGAAGAAGTCACAAAGTGAAGACAAACAGGGTCTTCTGCTGCTGTTATTCCTACAGTATCCAAGCATTCATACTAGAGTAAGTCAAATACCTTGACTTGCTTTTTATTGATATCATTATCTCTAATTCACACTGACATTTAGGCCACGATTTTCAAAGGAATTTGAAGCACCTATATAAGTGCAATTTGGTTTGGACCGCTGGTATCTCAGACACAACATAAGAATCTCACTATGACTTCTTACAAACACCAAAAGGGAAAGTTTGTGTTTTTCAGAAGGGCTGTTAGGATCTAATAAGTGCGGTTAATAACCTAGAGCTCCAGTGCCCCTCACGCTGTCATTCATAAGCCCACTACTTGTGCTCAGCCAGTAGCAGTGTAAGTAGTGGAATGAATAAGAAGTTTGAAGAGGAAGTGTGAGAAACAGACGGAGGACAGTGCAATGTTGATGGTAACCATTATGCTTCTTTACAGAGAAGATGAAGAACTCTCTGCTCGCAGCTATCTTTTTATTTGCAACAGGTGAGTTTTGATTCGCCGCACAACTTACTGCTGTCTATACATCGCAAAAATTCTTAACGTTACTCAGAGGCAAGGCTGTGCGGCCAATATCAAAGTTCTGTGGGTAGGAGAAATGACAGCCAGCAACGCCTTTTTCCTATTGCTCCTACAATTGTCTTGTTAAGCGATTCCTTTTTGTTCCCCAGATTCCTGCAACTGCATAAACTGGGGCCGTCCATCCTGCCAGCAGCTCGAAGGTGGGTAAACGCTTCCCGCTGAGCCCCCGCCACCGCCGCAGCACAACCCCCGGCCGCAGCCGCTCCGGGGCGGCGCTGTCTGCCCGCCGGCGCTGGGCAGGGGGGCGGCATCCGAGAGCCAGCGCCTGCGCATGTCTGGAGGGAACCGTCCCCGGGCAGCGTGGACAGATGTGTCGGGGTGATGGGTAGGGCGTTTACGGCAACGAGGTAACCAACAAGCCGCGAATAAATCCTGCCTAGTGTGTGAATGTCTGAAGGGTGGGTGTCAGGAAGGTGGGGGCAGGCTCTTCTCAGCGGTGCGCAGCGACAGGGCAAGGGGCACAAGCTGGAACACAGGGAGTTCAACCTGAACGTGAGGAAAAACTTCTTCACTGTGAGGGTGGTGGAGCCCTGGGGCAGGCTGCCCAGAGAGGCTGTGGAGTCTGCTGCTCCGGAGATACTCAGAACCCGCCTGGGTGCGATCCTGTGCAGCCTGCTGTGGGTGACCCCGCTCTGGCAGGGGGTTGGATGAGATGATCTCCAGAGGTCCCTTCCAACCCCTACTGGTCTGTGAATCTGTGTAGTCTCTGGACAAATCACCATGGTTTCAAAAGGCAATGGAATTTGCAATGTTTATGTGTGACAATTACTTATGCTTTATGTTTAACTGACAAAATACTGATAATAGCAAAAAGTGCATTTCTTTAGGGGTTATTACACAGTGGCTGGTGGTCATCTATCTGATGTACTTCGTGCTGAGTTTACTGCAGGCAGAAATACCCTACTTGCTAAGAGACACAGCAGACAGATTTTTGAGTACACAGTGGCACTGGATGAGACATCATCAGGAGGGCTATATTTTTCTGAAATTAGCCGTGGACAATACTCTATTCCTTGCGATTAGCCAATCAGACTAAATTCTGCTAAAGCATTACTGAGAACAAGAGATACACAAGAAGAAAAACAAAATGTTCTAGACTGTGAAAAATAAGCTTATTTCATTTAATAAGAAACTGGATTGTGATGTCTTTAAAACGGAGGAAAAAAAATTCTGTATTTGCTTAGTTCTTGGAGCACAGTCATGGTACAGGACTAGTACTATTTTAGGGCTGGGAAGAGTCAATATGAATGTTCTTTAAGGGGAAGCAGTACAGTAAAACAAAAAAGCACTAGGAAAAAAATTAGAGTGCATGTGGTCACTAATACCCACAAACAGGGCAAGTGGAAAAAAACAGTGCAACATTCATTACATTCATCTGGAGAAAGTAACATGGAACTTCAATGTATTGGCTGCAGGGTCGTGCATTGGCATGTTACTTGAGCTAATGCACTATTTCCACACACAAAATCTACTATTTTTTTCTTTGTCTGTTCTAATATCATCATCTCGTAGAGAAAGCCAGAGGTTTTTTGTAAGACCGAGATCACAAGGAACAACACAACCCCCTGTTCTTCTACAAGCAGAGACAGGTCTGCAACACTGTGGTCATGACTTGGATGTCAGTTAATAGAAATTATTTGGGAAGAACTTAGTAGAAATTCGGTAGAAGAGTGAAACTGTTTCCTTCTCATCACTTTCTCCAAAACTGTTATTTCAAATAGTTGGGAGCGGCATGTGACAAAGGTATTGACCTAAGTTGTAAAGCAGTTCCAAAAAGGTTTTGTTTTCAGGTGTTACTTTAAAACAACAACCACAAAAAAGAAACGCCGAGTAAGTGAAAAGCTCAATTCCAAGTAAAAGAGGAGGAGAACGTGAGAGTAGTTGCTGCTTTCCCCAGGTGTTAAAGCACCATGGAATGGGTGAGCTGGACAAGATTTGGTTTGGTGGTCAGACTAGGAAAGTGAAGAATTCAATAACTATTCGCATCGCTGTAGAAATAAGGAAGACCTGACCTCCACCTTTCCAATGGGAAGCTGCACATACCTAGACTGATACAGCACAACTTTATTATAAAAGCATATTTCTTTTAGTAGGAGAATGGAAGTATCACAGGGTGGGGGTGTTAAAGCCTGAGCTATACTAATTTAACACACTTTTTGGTCCAAATCAACTTTCAACATATACAGTTGCCATCTGATGAAAAAGAATACTGAGGATACCCTGTAACTCAGGTTGTAGGAAGAAATGGATCTGAATGAAGAAAAGATGAGGACTGATCTGTTATCTCATAACCTATAAGATGCCATATCCATGCTGTAACACCAACTCCAGAGATAAGCATATTTACTTATAAAATACCAAAATATTTCTTATTCAGGATGGATAGGTCTATTGGCAGCTTAAATAAACCTAACAGATATAAAGAATGTGTGACTCTACAAATCAGGAAAAAAATAATTTTTATCATCTTAAGTATCCTGTACCAGATGAGATCCTTATCTGCATTTCTGAAGAGAAAAATAAGTATTTCTGGGTCTTATTTAAAAAGTGTGGGTGGTACTCTGAGACATCTTAGCTCATTCTTCTGAACGAAAGTTCAGACAGTAAGACACAAAGCAAAAGAGTTATATTTTATCACTACCATTTCTGATAACAGATTTTTAAAATACTGAAGTTTAACTGCTAGAGACTAAAAATGAGTCAAGAATGTCATCAGTGCTTAATTTCCTCTCAGCTGAAAAATTTATATAGAGTCATAGAACCACTTAGGCTGGAAAAAACCTTTAGGAGCATCAAGTCTAACCGTTAACCTAGCACTGCCAAGTCCACCACTAAACCATGTGCCTAAGCACCATGTCTACAGTCTTTAAACACCTCCAGGGGTGATGACTCAACCACTTCCCTGGACAGCCTGTTCCAGTGCCTGAGAACCCTTTCAGAGAATAAAACATTTGCTAATATCCAATCTAAACCTCCTCTGGAGCAACTTGAGGCCATTTCCTCTCCTCCTATTCCTAGTTACTTGGGAGAAGAGACCGACACCCACCTGGCTACAACCTCCTGTCAGGCAGTTGTACAGAACTATAAAGTCGCCCTTCAGCCTCCTTTTCTCCAGGCTAAACAACCCCAGTTCCCTCAGCCGCTCCTTGTAAGACTTCTGCTCCGGACCCTTCACCAGCTTCGTTGCTCCGGACCCTTCACCAGCTTTTCTTTGGACACCCTCCAACACCTCAATGTTCTTCTTGTAGTGAGAAGCCCAATACTGAACGCAGCACTCAAAGTGCGGCCTCATCAGAGCGAGTACAGGGGGACGATCACTTCCTTAGTCCTGCTGGCCACACTGTTCCTGATACAAGCCAGGATGCTGTTGGCCTTCTTGGCCACCTGGGCACACTGCTGGCTAGTATTCAGCCAGCTGTTAACCAACACTCTCAGGTCCTTTTCTGCCTGGTAGCTTTCCAGACACCCTGCCCCAAGCCTGTAGCACTGCCTGGGGTTTTGTGACCCAAGTGCAGGACCCAGCACTTGCCCTTGTTGAACCTCAACCAGTTGGCCTCAGCCCATTGATCCAGCCTTTCCAGATCCTCCTGCATAGCCTTCCTACCCTCCAGCAGATCAACACTCCTGCCCAACTTGGTGTTGTCTGCAAACTTACTGAGGGTGCAATCAGTCCCCTCATCCAGATCATTGATAAAGGTATTAGAGAGAGCTGGCCCCAGTACTGAGCCCTGGGGAACACTGACTGTGACCAGCCACCAACTGGATGTAGCTTGCATTCACCACAACTCTTTGGGCCTGGCCATCCAGACGGTTTGTTACCCAGCAAACTGTATGCCCCTCCAAACCATGAGCAGCGAGTTTCTGCAGGGGAATGCTGTAGGAAACAGAGTCAAAGGCTTTACTAAAGTCCAGGCAGATACCATCCGCAGCCCTTCCCTCATGCACTAAGTTGGTTGCCTTGCCACAGAAGATCAGGTTGGTCAAGCAGCACCTGCCTTTCATAAACCCATGCTAGCTGGCCCTGATTGCCTGGTTGTCCTGTACGTGCCATATGATGCCACTCGAGATGATCTGCCCCATAACTTCCCTTGCAGTGAGGTCAGACTGACAGGCCCATCATTCTCCAGATCCTCCTTTTGGCCCTTCTTGTAGATGGGCACCACATTGACTAACCTCCAGCAACAGGGACCTGCGCACACCGCCCCCACTTATCAAAGACTGCTGATAAATTATGGCAAGTGTCTTGGTAAGCACTTCTGCCAGTTCTTCTCAGGTGGATCCCATCTAGCCCCATAGGCTTGTATGTGTCTAAGTGGTGTAGCAGGTCACCTGGATTATGGGAGCTACACTCTGCTGCCTGTCCCTGTCTTCCAGCTCAGGGGGCTGGCTACCCAGAGAACAACTGGTCTCAGTATTTAAGACTGAAGCAAAGACGGCATTAAGTTTCTCAGCCTTTTCCTCATCCTTTAAGTTTCCCCTGCATCTGATAAAAGATGGAGATTCTCCTTAGTTCTCCTTTTGTTACTAATGTATTTATAGAAACATTTTTTTTATAGTCTTTAATGGCAATAGCCAGATTAATTTCTAGCGGGGATTTGACCCTTCTAATTTCCAATATATTCACCTGCAAAAAGCTGTATTTTCTTCTTTCCAAAGATAAAACATGAATCATTTTGCACATAAACTTATGCTTCTTATAATGTGATCTTTATGAAGCTGGTGGTATAAGTGGCATATTGGTTTTTTTTCAGCAATAGTGCATTCTTCTGAACTCCAGATAGAGATGACTGATGATTCTGGAGTAATTCTGAAGTCTAGTCAATCAGTTCTACTGTTGATAATTAGTCTTGTGCTGCAGTGTATAATGCTTTGCAAAAAACTCTGGAGTAATTCTTGACAGTTGGAAATTATGGAAACACCACATTGGTCCTTGGGCTTAGTCATTAAAATGCGGTCCCTCTCTCCTTTTTTTCCCTGACTTGATCGCATGACATTTATTTCTAAGATGTTTCATGAGGGTGGCTGCAGTCAGTTGTGGCCTATACTTTCAAAACTGTTTATAAATTTGTGTTGAACAGCTGATTCTCCAGGAAGAACTGTTGCCAACTCCAGTTTATAATCCTTCGGGTGACCAGTACCTCCCTCCCGTGCAAGGCAGACATTCCTGGTTCTCTGGGGTTCCCAAGTCACAGCAGCTCCCTGAGGCAAGGGGCTTGCTCCCCAGCTCCAGAGTAACCCACCAGAAGCAAACGCTTGGTGCAGATTTCAGCAAACAATTGAGTGCTTCCAGAAGCACAGTGGCAAGACAGGCACTGTCAGACAGGAACAGTGTGAAACCAGAGCAGAGCTGGGATACAAAAATCTAAGATTTCTTAAGACAGAGGTTCACAGTGATTTTGTCATCTGGTTTAAAGAGATTACCTTGTAATAGCTTTCCTCAAAGCAGAGGGCCAAAAGCTAGTAACGCTTCCTTGAATACATGCAATTCATTTCTGCAACTTTTTTGCCAAAGAATTCAGTAGTGTTTCCAGAACTATAAAAGACATTTCATTCAGAATTGAAAAAAAAAAATAAAAAAGAAAAATTAAGCTTGAAGTAAGTGCAGAGGCAAGCAATATGTCACTATTAAAGGAGAGAAACACAGTTCAAAGTTGTAACGATACCAAATGTAGGAAACAGCATAGCAAGCATTTCAGCACTGTGCTGTTGGGTGCATAACAGCTGGTAATGGCATCATAAAACACAGGAGGAATTATCCTTTTCTACCTTCACATAGAAAAATACAGGTTTTACTTGGAAACGTTAGAACTGTAATCTTTCTAAATATCTCTGTCCCTTGTTCTAAACGTTAGTGAACTATTTGCCTGGAGAGTAAACACAGCAAGTTCTTATTTTGTTGCACAGAAGCACCTAGCCTGTTTTGTATTTGGTTTTGCTTCTCACAGTCACCTCGCACTGGTTAATGGTAAACAGTTGCCTGTGACAGATCTTTTCCACTCCACATGTTTTTATCTTGCAGATTGGGACAATGAGTTGGTATGCTACAAAGAATTAAGTGAGGATCTAACCTGTACCTGGCTGCCAGTGCCCAGTGCTCCAAATACCACTAGTTATACCGTATTCTTAAAATGGTAAGTCTAAAAGTAATTTCAGAAAACAAAAGCTGTCATTGCTGTTCAGCATGATTCCTACCTGCCAGAGTTTTGCTCCAAAATATTTCACCACATTCTAGGTTGTTACACAGTGCTGTTCAAAATCTTTCTACACATCTCATCAATACCTATTGGTATTGGGGGTAGGTTGAGCCAGGCTAGAGGCCAGGTTCCCCCCCAAAGCTGCTGTCACTGCCCTCCTCAGCTGGACAGAGGAGAGGAAATATAATGAAAGGCTCATGGGTGGAGATAACAGCAGGAAGAGATCACTCACCAGTTAGTGAATTCTGAATTATCAAGTATTGGTTTCATAGTTGGAAAGTTCAGTAGGATTAATCTTAAAATTATTACCTTAAAATGTGGTTACCTTCATCTGTGCCTTTTTTGAGAAAGCTAAAACAAAGAAGCCAGGTAAAATATAGATATGCAGATTAAATCAACATCTGCTCTTTGTTTAAAAAAAAAAAAGAAAAAAGACAGATTTCTGTATCATTACTTGCATTACAAAATGGATTTTCCTCATTTTATATCTACATATTTGGGATTTCCCATGAGATTAAGGGTTTGTTTAGAAAGAGAGAAATGAGGTCAGAAGACATGATCTTTGCCACGAGACCATATCATGGGGTACACAGGATATAACACTGGATTGCGTTGGCAAATTCTGATACTTATTGCTGATTATTTTGCCACATAACTCAGAACTCTGCATTAAAAAAAAGAGCTGTTGTTAGGAGCATCTCCTAAAGGAAATGTCACTACACTGGGAAATTCCCCAGGGTGATCTTCTGCACATTATGGTTGAGCAGAGCAACCACCTCAGGGCTGAGGTTCCTCACCCCATCACCTTCAATATTTTCCCCCTGGAGGTAGCAGCAGGTGCTGACTGGCAGTAAGCACCAAACTCCACTGGATTTGTTGTCTTGCTTCTTGGGTTTTCAGGGAGTCCCAATTTCTTGGAAGGCAAGAAGCACCTGTGAAATGGCTCTGCGTCTGTAGAGATGCTATCAGCTGAAGTATTTGTAAGCCAGTTGATCTTAGAGTCCTCAGCCAAAATCAGACAAGGCTGCTGTTTCTAGGCTGTGGGGTTGACGTTATGAACAGAGGAGGCAGAAAAAAAGACTGAAACAGGAGGTGGGTGGGGGAGAAGGGAGGCAATTACTTCCCAGAGATGTTGATTTTCCCAAGTCAGAGCCAGAACTTCCAGGCTTCCTGGGCTTCCACCCAGTGGTCTTGAAGAAAAGCATCCTTTCTCCTTTTCTATTGACTTATAAGGAAAACAGAAATGTTTAAAAAGGCTTTTTGCTTGCCTAGAAGAGGACATCATCCCTTTCTGCAAGTAACATCGGTCTGACATTGAAATTGTTCCTTACCCTTGCTCCTTATGATTTAGCTGTCAGGAAGAAAAGGATTAAAGGAAAACACTCCCACAGAGAAGTTCCAACCAAGCATTTGAAATCATGCTTTGAAATATTAATGGCTGATTCACAACTAGTCTAAAGCAGAAGACGGGAAGTTCCAAATGGTTTTGTTCAGTTATTAAATATTGTATCATGATCAGCACATTTAATACTTGAAATATGTAGGAGGCAATTAGTATCCCAGCCTATTTCTTTAAGAACACTGAACTGCACGGCTTTAACCTTGAAAAATATCTGTCCTGTGTGTGGCAGAGAGTAAATGAGAGGGGGAGGAGGGGGAACCCTAAGCAGAAGAGGAACAGCCTCCTATGTAAGGCCTTAAACATCTTGGACTTCCTGTGCTGTGTGCATTAGGTGTGCCAGGAGATGTCTACAGGGCTTAGGACTGAGGTGGCATTTAAACATCTCTGTCAAACACTGATGCTTTGCAGGAGCAAAAGTCAGAAGACAGGCATATAACTCATAAGAGGTTTTTCATGCCTTTGTGATAATTTAGATTCAGCTGACTGGGAAATTCTGCTGTTCAAAAGGAAATTAGGTGCCCATATGGTAGGTGGCAAGTGACTTATGAAGTAATTTTTAACCTAATTTTATAACTTCTAAATACTCTTTATATCCCGCTGTAAGTACAAAAGAAGGCCATATGGATTTTTGTCTTGATTCATGCTGTGCCTTACAAGTTTAAGGAATTTAACAGTTCCCCACCACACAACAAGGATTTGCATGTTTAACTTTGCTAGAGTTACTGGGGTATCGGAATTACACTTGCTGTTTCAAGTTGCTAAGCTCTCACCTTTGAGATTTCAACTGAATTTTTTATACAGGTACCCGGAAAACTATCAATTCCTGTAATGATGTTTTCTGTGGCAGGGAGAGGAAAGAGAACTATAATCCAATAAAATGTCTGGTTTTCATTCTGCTTCCTTTCCTCCAAAGGGACAGAATAGCAAAACTTTTTCGACAAAACACATCGTCACCTTCCATCACGATAGAACGAAAGGATCTCTACATAAAGCGATCTGCATCTATTTGGGTAGCAGTGAATTACGCCCATGACAGCTGTGTGAAAGGAAAGAACATCTCAGTCATACCGAGCAAAGCAGGTACAGCGTCTTCACGAGTTGTGTTACTACAGTGCCCAGCTGAAGCAGTAGTAGTATTTTCTTAAAGATGATTTCCAAAATTGTAACTCCCAAAATACACTTGTTATTTTTACTGATTCAGAGAGCTATGCTGCAGTTTGGCTTCCTTGGGTGAAATTTTTACTGAAGTCAATAGCAGAAGTCTATCAGCTTTTACAGTAGAAAGGTTTTACTTTAAATCATTTGCTAGACTATGAAATACTCATATCCAGAAAAAAATTTACAGTGGTATTAGTGTACAGTACTTAGCTAGCTTCCTGTGCTCTCTTTGATGGTTTTCAGAACTTCTTTATTGGCTTGCAGAGAGCAGGTTGACTCAGTACCATGCACTTAAGGAATCATTGTTATAGAGCATTAGCATTTTGAGAAACCTTTTCAAAGTTCAACTATTTTTGAAGGCCGCTTACCCATTACACAATGCTGCAAAGGAGATATGAAAAAAGAAATGCTATTAAATATGTCGTTTAGATGCTTATTTAAAGATTCCCTACAGTACCTGATGACTGAGGTAAGGACTTCCCAGAACTTCATCTTTTCAGAGTAATCATGGTCCAAGAAAAATACAGTGCTTCTTGCTGCTGGGGGGACACTACCAGTACAACCCAAATTATCATTATGACCTCCTCTGGTGGCTTTAGCCACCTTGTGTTTGTTGGTGGGAAAGACAAAAACATACTTGCACTTAGAATTAGGTAGCTAAACACAGGTGCTGAAATTGGAAGACATTCTGAACATCTTTTATACAATTCATGATTATAGGTACTCTTGACATTTTGATTTTGCCTTTCAGACTCACTCAGAATAGCACCTGCTTAGAAAAAGGGTCTTTCTGAAATTAGTAGAAGCATTCCCAAAAGAAAGGCAAGAGAAACAACCCTATTTGTTGATAACATAAAGATTTAGTAACTATTTATTTATGGTCTTTTTAAAATCTTTCAGTGTTCAGTATTCTCTGCCAAGTCTTTTACTCTTTATAAACCGCACCTGACAGACATAATTACCGAAGCTTTCCTGCTTCTCTTGTGTGTATAACAGCTGCATGTTCCCCATTTTAGGGAAGTGCTTGACACCATCTAATATAAAGGCTTATCAGATCACAAACCAATTGATAATCAAGTGGGACCTGCCTGCAGCTCCTACACCAAATGAGCTGAGATACAGAGAGGCACTCACAGAATCCACTCAGTGGTCGCTGGTAAGTACTTCCAGATGACAATCTTTTGAGAACATGAGGTGCCTTACTCTCAGCTCAGCAGTACATAACACGTACGGCAGGACATCCACAGTAACAGGGTGTTACTGAAGAGCACACAACATGAATAGCAAGGAAGCACAGCATGCAGACAATTTGTAGGCAAATCTCACAAAGCTCTCTTAGTTTTGTTCTAACAGATCCTAAACTGTTTGGGAAAGAAAGGTTAGTAGTTTCACATAGAAAAAAACCCCATAACAGCATGTCAGCTGGCTCATTAGCCCGCCAATGAGACACAGCAACCATCAGCAATTCAAAAAGCTGAAGAGGGTGTCAGATATGCCATACAAACTCAGATGCTGATAACACTTTAAGCAATGGGCAATATTACTCTTTTCCTGTTATCATTAAGTTTTCAAACTGATTAGAGATGAGGTTGCTGTGATTTTTAAGCTAACAGTTCTTACCTTACACGTTTGGTTTGCATCAATTTTCCAGATTTCCTTCTTTGACAAGGGGGGAAATAATTTCTCTGTGATACAAGATCAGTTCCAGATATATTTTAGGACACGCAACAGTGCGAACACGTACCTAAAACTACAGGACTAAGAAAGAGGTGGAAAACCAGTCATAATTTCAGTAAGATCTGCATACGGCAGCAATGGCGGCTTATTTTGCCCCTTGCCATCCAGCTTATCATGCAAATGCTTCACCAGCAGGCATGCACAAATGCATAATTTGTATCACTGAGTCCCTGAAATTGTCTGTTTTTCAAGCTCTTTTACCTGTAGTTGGAGGAAGAATATGCCTTTACCAGATAGAAACCCAAGAACAACACTGTCTAAAAAGCAACTGTTGCCACTTCTTGGGCATCTCTGCTTCTTTTGCACCACCAGAATGTCCCATGTTCTTCCCTTTATATCAGAAGACCTATGATATTTTTTCCATTTCTCTCATAGCTGGCTGCCACCTTGTTTAGCCACTTCAGAAGGAGTACATGAGAGGCCCATGTAAGAAAGGTTTCATCTTGGCACAAAGAATGTGCAAGTCTTGGAAAGATCCCTGTGTCCACTGGCATATAAGTCCTAGACCATTCTAGGACAGTCAGATACCCAAGCACACTCCACCTGGTAGTGCAATAGATAGATAACCATGTGCAGACATCTGGTATGCAGCATGGCGAAGAACAGAGTTAAGAGCAGTAAAAAGGCATGTCCTACAGGTTCTGGAGACAGGGGAGATAGAGGATTCAAGTTAGTAAAGTGAAGGACTGGTAGAGACAGCACAATGGGTGATGAGAATGAGTGAATGCTTAAAGACTACAGATCATGAATATTCAGTATCTCCCATGTCCCAGCTGATCCTGTGAACTTAAGACTGTAAAATTCATAATCACACTAATTTAGGCTGCATTTACAGGTGGGACTGGAGGGAAAGGGTCAGTTTGGGCATGCAAGCACGGAAGATATATAAAACTAGCTTAGAAGTAATGTTTATCAGAAGTAGAATTAATGTATTTGAATTCATTTAACTTCACCCTTGGGGCTTACATCCACTTCACTTCCCTCATGTTCTGTAGGAGATTTGGAGATTTTCTGTAATATTGTGTGCTGCAGGGTTTTTTTTTTGTGACCAAGATAGTTTTATTAGCAAAAGTATATGAAGCAATTAACTTTAGTGTAAAAAAAGAAAGCACTGCAGAAAACCAAAGAAAAGAAATGGTCGTCTAATAGTGCAGGATTTCAGTTGGGTTTTGTTTTGTGGTAAAACTGGTTGGGGTTTTTTTAGGAAATACATAGAATTAAGAAAACAAAACTTCATAGCAGACAAAAGCTGAAACAAATATTTATATCCGCAATAACACTTCTGCCAAAAGTATCATAACAGCAAGAACTGATCAGACCAAAGGTCCTTGTAATGTGAGATACTGCACAGCCACCAGTGGACGTGTAGAGGAGTGTAGAATAGTTCAAGCATATAGCAACAGTTTTCTATCGTATTTTCCTCCTACAGTTTTCAGCTCAGGGATTTCCTTAGACACAGGTCGTGTCTTTGTTTCAAAGACAAACCCCCATTCCCTGTGCAGTCACTGGAGCTCCAGTGCCATCATGAGCTGCAGATATAGTCCTGTGGTGCTAAGGCATAGGCAGCCACATGTTCATTCCAGCCACGCTCCTTACCACATCTGTCACTTGAATGTGTTTAGACATACTGTAACATTTGAGAATAATATTTTGCCACATAAATTAAACATCATTTGTTTTTAGGTGCCTGTAGAAAGCAATGCTGTCAATGTCACCATTTCAAATTTAAATGCTATGTCTTCATACATTGTTCAGCTCAGATGCATAGCCAAGGATGATCTCCACTGTGTTTGCATTTGGAGTAAAGAGATTGTGGTCCCTCACAGTAAGTGAAATATAGTCTTGTCCTACTGGAAATAAGCATGAATATAAAAGCCTTTTCAAATCTTGTATCATATGAAATAACGTTGTCAGATACTATTGAAAATATGAAGATCAAATGGATTAATATGAGTACATGTCTCCATCTTTTTCAACATTTACCAGAACTCACGAACAAGCCAAGAATATCATATAATGCAACTACAGTAATCTCTCCAGGCAGAAGAAGTGTTCTTCTGAAGTGGGAGGTAATGTTCACTTTGAGTCTAGGTTAATTCTGTTAGGTTCATGTTATTAACTTATTACTTCATAGGAAAAAATATACTTTCTCATTGTATTGAGACTACACTGTATAAGCAAAAGGCACTGAATACTGTACTCTTGTTCCAGGATTCAGTGCAGTTGTATGGTGGTGTATTAGGTGTCAGAAACTAGCAAGGAAAAACTACACCAATTTATAAACCTGAAACATTATTATACCAGCAATCTCTGGGCTCAAAATCATTGAGTAGAATAAAGCTCCTTTCCAGTTTGCCTTAAGAATTGGTGTGCCTCAAGTTTGCCTCTTAGAATTAAGCTTTTCTTGAAAGAGTCTCATAAGTCTTTAGCACATACAAGTGACACGCCTTGTGTTTCGTGTGCTCCTAAGAGGCATTCGTATTCTTGAGAGACCAAAACCTTGTAGAATAGAATAGAATAGAATAGAATAGAATAGAACAGAACAGAACAGAACAGAACAGAACAGAATAGAATAGAATAGAATAGAATGGTAAATCTACTAATTTACTAATTCAGAAATGCAAATACACTATAATCAAGACAGAAAAAGAGCCTCTGGCTTACAAGTACAGCATCTACCAGTATGCTTCTCATAATGACATTTTAAAGTTCAAACCTACACGTCAGAGGCACCTCCTGTTCTGCAGCAGGAGTCACTGTCAGCAGATTAACTACTGCAGATCAGTCAGTTTTACCAGCTGAAGCAATATGTATTGCCTTCATGGCTGCAAATAACACAGGACCTCCTGCAGGACTGCCTTTTGCAGTCTCGTTTTGCCAAGCTAAGAAAGCTACTAGTTTCTTCTTGTGCAATAGACCTCATATTTCACATATCCTAGGAATTCTTTCTCCTACCCAAAAACTTTTTTTTCAGTTTCAAAGCCTGGTGAGAGAACCATAACTCTATTCCCGCAGCACCTTTACCGGAGCTTCAAATAATAGCAACAATTCTTCACTCCCTACTCTACGAAAAAAACATGTTTCCACCTTAAGAACTTCCAGCTTTACCAGAAATTCCTCTCAGCATGTGTCTCTGCCTTTTAAATTACTGAACGTCATCCTGTCTATGTTACTCCAAAAATATCCAATTATTTCATTAAGAGATAACCCAGTCTCCCAGTTTCTGGTATCTTCACACTACTAATTTTGTGCCAAGAAATAAGACAAGCTCGATATCAGAAGTAATCCTCGCAGAATTCACAGGCCTTCATGCCATGAGTTCAGCATCTATCTAGATTGCAGTAATTTGCATTACTGTGCACTCATTTTCCAATCTCTCATTAAGATTAGTACAGTAAAATAATGAGTGAACAATCACCACCTAAAAATTTGTATCAATGGGTATATAACATTTTCCAGAGCTGTTGTATAATTACTAGCATTTATCCTCAGAGAGACCAGATGCCTAACAGAACCTAGTAGATGAAGATTCCCAGAGGCATAAACTGCAATTAAACACCTCTCATTAACTTTCCAGTTCCTAATTATGAGGGGTATGTTCCAGTGAAACGTAGAAAGCATTACAGCTGCTTCACTGCTGATATTACTGATTGGATACACATAACTAAGATCGCAATTAAGCAAAACACTTAGTCCTGTGCTTAAATCCTCTCATTTTAAGCATGCCCTTATTTTTAAGGAAATGTTTTGCTTCGTTGATTCCTAATAACCTAATTAAAACCGTATGATTTTATCCCCATCATTAAAGGTGACATTTTGTTTATACAATTTAATTCCTCTTGATTTTCTGCACAGGACGTAATAACGTTTGTAGAATAATAATCTTTTTTCCTCTCACTAGGTAACACAAAGTGAGAATATCATTGGATATTATGTTACTGTGGAAAGAATACCCAACAGTTGCAGGAATTCACCAAATCGCGTCTTTCTAGAGGACAGAAAAGTTCTTCTAAACCTCTCCCTGGCTTATTATAGAGTTAATATTTCTGCCTCTAACAAAGCAGGAGAATCTCCACAAGCCACCTACATTGTCCCAGACTTCTCCGCAAAAGGTACTTACCTCGTCATTCATTCATTCGACTGGTAGAGAAGTTTTATGAGCATCTCTAGGCTACCTTTTGACAGTCTTTGGGATAGGGTTAAGCATTCTCCTAAACATTTATTATACTGATATTTTTTGCATAGTGAAGGTCAGTGCTGTTTCTTAAGAAAGGACTTTGGTAGAAGTTAAATCACAAACTAAGCAATTTAATATTCCATTTAGTACTTCTTGTTTTCTGAAGCTAGAGAAATAACTATGTGCTAGGTCTACCTATCAGAAGGTCTTATGGAGTGTAGTCAAAGTTAAGTAGATGCCAGCAGTTTAAACAAAGTTGGTAGAATTATGTGCAAATCTAAGGTTTTTGAGCTAAGTAACTATTAAGAGACCTACCACTGTCCTTTATTTCAGTATTACACCTATGGGCACATGGGAGGAGGAATAGATAGGGTGCACATGTCATATTCCAATGAAGATATAAGCTTTTGTGATGTCTAAATACACATTTTTTCATTCAAACAGTAAAACCATTTAACAATTTTTATATATATATAAATAAGCTAGTTTCATTTGTTAAAATCTTGAGGTATAGTTATTGCAATAAAAGAAAAACTTCTCTCTTCCAAAATAAGATTTTTTCTTTAAGCTGTAGCACGTACAAGTAAACAAGTGTGCAGGTACCCTTGCTGATTTCCAGATAGCTGCAGCTAATTGGTTTTCTAGGATTTTATAAAACACTCCACTCATTCTGTTCTCTTCTGTCTTGCAAAGACTTAACAATTTGTTTTTGCCCTTACATTTGACTGCTTTAGCTCTTCTTCTGCTGAAATATATACTACCATCGCACACCTTCTTTTGACTGACAGTTACTTCTTTACTGAACCTCTCAGCCTGTTCTTCGTCCATCTCTCCAGACACCTATTTCAGATTTGGTTGTATTCTATGCAGGTTCTCTGTATCTGTCATGAATTACTGGAAAGGTGCTTGTGTTAAGTGTGTTCCCAAGATAAATTCCTTCTCAGCATGCATAACTTTTCCTCAGCTAGTACAGACATTTTCTTTGAATTTGCTTTATTATGTTGTTTTTTCGGAAAGGAAATTTGTAGTGGTTTCACCTTGGCTAAACACCAGGTGCCCACCAAGCTGCTCTATCACTCCCCTCCTCAGCAGGGCAGAGAGGGGAGAAGGGGAAAAAAAAAAAAAAAGATGAAAAAAAACCCGACTCCAAAATCGTGGCTTTACATAGAGGCAGTTTTAATACAGCAAAAGCAAGGCNCATTCCTCTCCCTCTCCCTCAGCTTCCCATTGCTGAGCAGATGTCATACGGTGTGGAATATCCGTTTGGCCAGTCTGGGTCAGCTGCCCTGGCTGTGTCCCCTCCCAGGATCTTGCCCACCCCCAACCTACTGCTGAGGGGGTGGAAGAAGGGTTGGAGACACAGCCTTGATGTGTGCCGGCACTGCTCGGCAGTAGCCAAAACCCTGGTGTGTTATCAGCACCTTGCTGCTACCAATGCAGAGCACTGTGAGGGCTGCTACGGGGAAATTAACTCCTGCTCAGCCAGACCCAGCACAAAATTAAATGGAGATTTTTGTCTGTCTGCCACAAGATCCACTTCCTACCCCAAAATGACTGGTTGCTCTTCTCCCTTCCTTAGTTTCAGTCAGAAGGTCTTTCCTAGTGTGATAATGTCTTTAACGATGTCAGAATGTTTAAGTTCCTCACAGAAAATGAAAACCATACAAAATTATGTAGCTTTAATCCATAATTAGCCCCTTCTCCTCCTCCCCCAGGTAAGCACTATCTCACAGTTGCTCTATGTACAGCAATTAATAGCGGTTCACAGGAGGTTATTTAGCAATGTCAGGCTTCCTCTTCCTGAGGCTTGGGACAGCCGTTTCCCCTTTTCCGATTGTGGGAAATTAAAGGTCATGAACAGCAATTAACAATGGAGCTCCCAGAGACCACTGCGAAGTACTAGACGCTAAGTTTCTTTTACTGACATATTAGTGTAAACCTTACTATAAATTGGTTCCCTGCAATGATAACTACTTATCTTCAAAAAAGAGCAAAAGAGAGAAAGTGAGCAAGAGAGGAGAAAATTGTTTTCCTGTTTATTTATCTCTAATGGTATATTTGTTCACAGACTTGCCTGGCCAAATTCGTGTAAAACGCCAGGGAACGAATGCAGTTGTCACCTGGACTCCCGAATACAATCCAAAATGTTTTGTGGTTGACTGGGGCACTGGTAAAGAGGACATGCGCATGAAAATAGTAACTGCGGCAACTGGAAATTTCACGCTAGGTAACAGTAACCACTGCATCTGCTTACGGAGGCACCGTTTAGTTTGTTGGTTATTTTTGGTCAGAGAGGTGGGATTTTCATGCTAGTTTTAAGATCAAACTGAAGATCCAGATAAGTGCAACTCTTATTTTTGTCCAGCACTGAGACGTCATCTGATTTTTAGCAACACCAAGGCATATAAAAAGCAGAGCTTTCAGTAGGCCTCTTCCAGTCACAGTTGGGCAAGAAATGCAGCTAAATTGTTGTTGCTGGTATGATGTCTCTCCTTGCTCACAGTCCAGAGAGACCGATACACTACTGGCTTTAAAAAGTAGTTTCTCTTGTCCCTAGGTAAATCTAACTTTAAATATAAACTGCTTTGTTACAGTCTCCCTTAGATTTATTTTTTTTTTAATCCCAATGGTTGTCCTTGTCAATATCTAAGCTCTCAACTCCAGTGTTCTGCTTACCACGCTAGGCGTGATGAACTGCAGCCAGGGATCACTTTATGGACTAGTCATCAAAAATTTTGATTAAAGTCATGTAGGTGACTCCTGCAAAGACCATTCAGGACTGGCTTTTAGGTACAATAGCTGCAGACTTCTATAAATGAATGCACTGTTTTCCTTGGTCCTTCTGCAACATCTGTGCTGCCACATTACATCTAGTTGTTTTGCTTGGTTTTATATATGCTAGCTGAGGGGGAAATATCTGTCCTTGAACTAAGATATCTACAGCCATTTTAGTTTCCTACTTTTCCTTGGAGCCTTCCAGAGGGAGACTATAATCAGATCTGGCATCTTTTAAAAGCAAACCTGTGTTATGTCTTGTTCTGCTTTTGAAATAATTTACATTGAGCATCTAATGACAATGAAGAAGGATGCTTATCTTTTGTACTCAGTGTAAAGTACTGTAAACTTAGACTACGCTTTGAGTCTCAAAAAGTAAGAGCTATACAGAAAAGCTATAAAGTTGTTGTTCCTCCTCCCCTTCTTTATCATTTATAACTTTTCAGTAAACCCTGATGTACCTTTATTTGTTTTCCAGAAAATTTTCAGCCATATAAGTTGTACAAAATAATGGTACATGCATCTGATGTGTGTCAGTGTGAAAATTTCACAAGACATGAAAAGACTTTTGGAGTGACCCACTTTTACTCAGTTGAAGGAGGTATTCCTTCCCTTTATATAACCTCATCCCTTGTATTTCTTTTCATTTCCTATCTGCAGCAATAAAAGAAATCCTGCAAAGTTTATTTTCCAGGTAACTTAACAGCGTTCTCTGGTTAGCCTTTGGTCCTAGCAGTTACGCACTGACAGTGAATGGCTTGAATGTTGTTCTTTACTGATAGGTCCACAGAAATATTATTACGCATAACATTACCAAAATAACAGAAAGAGGGTCTCAGAGTTACTCCTACTTGTAGCTCGAATTTAACCAAAGTCAGATTTTCCAATCCCATTTTGATATCGTCTTATACTGCAAGTTGAAATGAGTACTGCTGTAGCTATGGAGTAAAAGTGTTTATGATGAGAGAGTCACAATTTCTACCTACTTTGGTATTGCTTAAAATGAGGGGGTTTTACTCTATAGGATTTCTCCTTTCTCTTCCACCCTTTACATTATATTTATGACAACTAGAATCAGGCAAGGACATCTCTAGGAAGCAGCTAGGTTTCAGTCTTGTATGTCTATTGCATAAGTATTGATGCAGAAGCTAAATTATTACCCAATTTTTAAGTTCCTAGGACAGGTCCCACTAATGTGACCATTCTGAATATCAGAAAGCATTCTGCACTTGTGAAGTGGACCAAAATAGCTGCTGAAGACTGTTTAGGCTTTCTCCAGGGATACAGGATCAGCTACACAGATTCATCAAGGAAGAAGACTCCGGGTAAGCCATTGTTGCTCAGAACAATGCAGCAGTTCAAACCCATGACAAAAACTTCATGCAGACCATGTTGCAGCACACTACTGAGTTACTTAGATTTCTGTGGGAATTGCGTACCCTTAGAGGTCAGCTCCTGGGTAGAGTTTTAATGCTTTAGATGGTCCGATGAATACCTAGAATTTTATAGATATAATCTCAAATTAAATATTGATAAGAACATATTTCATTAAAACTTACAGTTCTAAGACTACAGCAGAATTATCTAGTAACACTGAAAGAAAGATGTATGCTCTCAGTGTTTCTGAGGTATTAAGATTTCAGACACAGTATTTTTATGTTTCATTGCAACTCAGCGAAGCTTGACTCTGAGCTTTTCTATAGGACTTCAGAAATTATATATTGCTTTTTTTAACTTAATTAGCAGTGAATACGGTTTTTATTTCTTACTTGTTTTCAAAGACACTATTGGTAATTTCACTTTTAGAAATTTTAGAAATTTTCTCAAATTGATAGCTTATGTGTTTAACTACAAAGGATGAAACTTCTACACATTGAAATAAATGAATAGTGGTGAGCTCAAACCACTTGAGTTTCAAAAAAAAAATAATCCCATACTACTTTTTATAAACATTTTTCTTCTGGTCTGCAGTGGAAAGTCTTCTTGCCATAAATAACGTTAACTTTGCACATACTGACTTTCAAATAAAATTAAAGGCATGCTATGGAAGTCAAATAGCACCTAAGACCTGACAAAAGGGAACAACAGGGGTTCTATAATTCATGTTGGCCTGTGCCTTTACAGGACCAGAAAAAGTAACAAAAGCTTCAAGTATGCAGTGTTAGCAGGAGGTTTGGCAGCATCTTCAGAGGGATCTATTCTACCCCAAGTACCTATCGGAAAGCACAAGAGGAGACAGAAGGGGAATGTCCAGGACTGAACCTAATTTCTTTTTTTTTTCCCCCTCTGCCCTATCAGTCCATACAACAGTAACACAACACCTGATTGCCGTGTTTCCAAGCAGTAAAAAAAAAAAAATTGGAGAATTTGGGGGAAGGAAGTATATAGGCTACAGCACTATTTCTACTTCTATGAAGAAGTTAACCTGCAGTGGCAAACTTGAAAAGCAATTTCTGTCCCGTTAGAGGCATACTGCCGCATCATTGGTTGCGTTATTCTGGCTGGGGAAAAGAAAGGTTGAGCTGAAAGCCCTACAGAGCAGGTGAAGCAGAATGCACAGCCCTTTTTGTGTACTGAATGATGAGTAACAGCACTGGTAGTAATTGAGGTGAATAACTACTGACTACTGCGGTGATGGTAAAGCATGCGATAGAGCCTAGTCCTTACATCAACCGCTGCGGACAACATGAAAACCACTGTTTAGCATGTTAGGTGTATTTTCCTGTCATGCAGGGTACACAGCCTTCTGCGCTCACCACCTAAAAAGCTCATGCTTTTTACCTCTGGATTCAAAGTGTACATAAGTATTTTGGGCAAATCTTTTATCCATCCAAAGAACATCTACGCAGTGTGGCTTCCTCCAGGTGGGATTAGGGCACAGAAATCTCACCTTTGCCCCAGTCAGCTACACTGACAGAGGGTCAGCCACCAGAGTTCATCTAACGGTATCCTTCCCCAACCCCTCTTGTGTTTCAGCTGTCACCCTCAATTCTTCTACCACAAGTTACCATCTTACTGGACTGAAGGAAAAAACCATCTATCATGTGCAGATTTCAGGATTCACTAGCGCTGGCGAAGGACCTCTGACTCTCTCACAACCCTTCAGCACTCTAAAATATGGTACTGTGGAAGCTCTATGCATCTGTGTTACCCAGCATCAAGTCTTGGTGTATACACTATATATGGCGTTATTCTCTACCCTTTCCTGCTTTTCAAGGAGTAACAAAGTGCTGCTGCACAGGATTTTTTATTCAATCCTTAGTTACTGATGGGAAACACACAAAAGCATTCCTTTGCTAGAGCTAAACTATGCATCGCAGAACAGCTCTGCCTGTATTTAATTACCTGTCACGCAGGGAAGACTTAGCTAAGGTTTCTCACATCTGAAACGCTTTCTTACCTTTTTTTGCTGACTATATGCACATATATCTATTTATTGTTGATTCCTGTCATAGATTTCAGCAGTTTAAATATTCCGCCTGTGAACTAGATAAGTTCATTAGTTTTCCTCTTGGCAAAATCCTGAGCAGTCATATGAAACTGGTATCCAGTTAGACCTCTGGGCCATTAAGTGTAAAAAGAAACTTTACAATTGCTCCTATTGTGGGTGACAGCTAATCAAAGTATCCTTTGTTTTCTAATAACTTAAATTCCTCTAGACTGCTGGTAAAAGTTTGCTTTTTTCAAAGGTGCCTGGAGAGTTTAAAAAATTCAGTACAGGTACATTTATAAAGTCTTATATATTGTAATCATGTAGGGTTGCCTAAACATAGACTTTCAAACATTCTTAGCACCTTACCAGTTAAACTACATCTAACACCGCAGTAGACCCCTTTTTTGTTTGGCCACAGCTTCACTCAGCTGAAGCTTTCTAAAGAAAAAAAAAAGAAAAGAACCGGCTAAGATGGTGTCAGCCTCAGGAAAAGCAACCTGTGAAACTCAGAGACAGAAGTATATAAATAACTTTTCCCCACTACAGCTTTTTTACATTAAGTGAAGGAGGTAAAAACACAAACAACTGAATAGTCAAAAGTGTGAAGCAGAAAGAAAAAGGAAGGAATTAAAAATCTTCCTTGAAATCAACAGTGTTTCTGCCCCTTCCCCCCCTACCTGCCCCCCACCAAATCCTTTTTCCTGTCAACACAAGATATTAAAGTGTCTCCACTGGAGCTCATCTGCAGGACAATTACGTGCAACCTACTGAACATGTATTTGGATAAGATTATTTTTTTTCAGGAAAATAACAAAAATGCAGAGTTAATTTAACGCAACATGTTAAAAATTCACATAATTGTATTGAATTTAAACATTACATTTAATATTTTGCCTCTTCCAACACTTTGCAGGTCCATTAGAAGAACCTCAGGTTTCTTTTTCATAAAAGCTTTTTTCAGCAACAAAGCAATTTGCAGCTTCTCAAATACATTTTTAAACAAAATTAAGCAGTTGTTTCATTTTTAAAAAAGAAGAAATTTTTGTTGGTGGGTGTTTTGCTCATGGCAGGAAAAATAAAAACAAGCGGTCTTTTTGCAAATATCGTTTGTCGGTATCAGCAACAGAGTCATGTACTGACCACACTTTCCTGGTGCTATTTTGAAACTTTTGATTTAGCTATCTGTAAATAACACCTTAACCCCAACCCACTCTTCACATCGCAGACTGCTTTGGTTCCTGTGTTAGCAGCGCTGCGGTCACTGCCTGAGCACTTTATTAACCTTCATTACCTTTCAAGCACTTTATCTCCTTCAGGGAGTTAGGAGGGTGGTGGGAAGTATCTCAAACAGGTATTAACATAAGCAATAGGAGATGTAGGCTCACAGCAAGGGTTGACAAATAGCTGGCTGCAGATAAAATTCTCTTAATCTTCCTAATAGGTAAAGCATGGCACCTACTAAATACACAAAGCGTGTTATTGTTATCAGGACCAGGTGGGATCTCACACAAAACAAAAACCAAATCAAACCAAACTGAAACACTTCATCCAACCACCCCAAACTCTACTAGTAAAACCTGAAACAGATTAAGGGCCATTTTCTCTCAAATAGTTTTTTATGAAGTCAGACCTGCATCAGGGTTCTGACCCATTAAACAAGGTAGGCCTCACATAATGGCGTGGGGAGTAGGAATACTTCTTTCATCATAAGGTGTTTCTTTGGATGTGGATTTAGGAATTCAGCATTGTGTCCAGATATCTTAAAAATAAAAACCTCAGATATTGCAGGTCTTGTTTTAACTAGATTTCACTTGCAGGAATCTCAGAACATCTGTAAGTTATCACTTGACTTCTGTTCAAAATATTTCTCCTGGAGACAATACAGCCTTTTGATACTTAATACCGTAAGTCTGATTCAATCTCTCCATTTCCCATCAGATAAAGGAGAATTTGAAGGGTTTGTGACTGGCCTTTGCTTCAGCATGCTGTTTGTTCTGGTTTTTGCACCTCTCACTTGTTCTCTAGTGCTTAAGAGGTAAGAAGGGAATATTGGCTGAAGTTGTTAGCAGCACTTCTGTTTTCTTTAGCCCCAAGTTTCACAGCACTGGGCCTGTTTTGTCATTAAAAGCAACACAATTCAAAAAATACACAGCACAAGAGCCACCCCACTCATTTACACAGGGAGAACAACAGCAATCTACTATAAGCTGATTAAAATAGTTTGTCAAAAATCTATAACCTTTTGCTTTTGATATAGTTATCTGACTACCTTCTGCCTCAAGCACTCTTGACAGAGCAAGGATCACTTCTCATAGTGGAAAATAGATTATATATACAGAAAAAACATGCATTTGAGTATTTTGCTCTTTTATTCCCAACTGATAATCATGTCTCTTCTACTGAAATACAAAAATAAATTCCAGCAGCATATACAAATTGATGTTGCTATCTAAGCAGTTTCCTGCAAGCACATTTGGATGTTAACTGTATAATTTATGCACATAATGAGAAGGAGTAATGAATGGATGAGCAGGCAGAAGAGAGAATAACAAGGGTGCCTGTAAGATATAGATGAGGTCCTCTTATTTTAGGAGAAATTGTTCTCTGCAGTAATACAGTACACCCCCCTCAAATTAACATGAAGTACAACACTAGAGGCATACCCTGCCACTGAAAGAAAAATGGCTTGCATAGTAATGGGTTCTAATCCTCATTTTCTGATAAACTTAGTTGCATACCAGCATTCATATTAATTTCTGGTGTCCTAGATCACTACCTTCCCTTTTTCTCATTTTTACAAAGCACCAGCCTCGGAAGCTGAAAGCACAGCTGCTAAAGGACAGAACACACAGACAGCACAACCCGTGGCTTGAAAGCCGTACAGGATGACACAGCTCACTTTAGCTTATGCATCAGGTTAAACGCCTACCCTTGCCGTTGGCAAAAAGACCACACTCCACATTATGTCTCCTGTGCACTTTCCTTTTCAGATTTTACTTTAAGTTGCTCTTTATCTGATCCAGCCTTTTTGACAGGAACTTCAGAGACCTACACAGAAGTTTTGACCTAAAGCAAATGTCATGTGTTAAACATAAGATCATACTTCATTGTCTGAGCCCATTAGGAAAGAATTTTTTGAAAACTAAAAAAAAAAGCCCAACACACATAAGCCCAGTGTAGCACTACAGAATAACAATATGTCGTAGCATTGAACACCTGGAACTTAGACAAAGGGTCCCAAGGATCCCCTCATCTCAATTCCCTACTTGATTTGTAAAAAAGGACTCACCAAACACCCATCTTCATAGGATCAGCAAGGAGGTCCGGTAACTCAACAGCCTCAAGCTTCACCTCAAACCACAGCCTAAACAGAGGCAAAGTACCTTACAGCTAATGAAGTCTAGACTTGATTCAAAAACCAGACAAAACTGAAGCCAGCACTAAGGCAGGGTGATGGGCTACATAACCTCCCACAGCCTCTCACAGCTATGCTGAGGTTTTTTCCTATGGAGGTGAGTTATTGCCCAAACCTCTTAGGGGGCTGCTCTGAGAGCAGCTTCTGACAGGGAGGCGATCAGCTCAAAAATGCCAAGATGGTCTCCTTCAGCTCCCACCGGAGCTAGTGATTAGCAGTCAGGAGTGACTGATGCCAATGGGATCAGCCAGCTCAGCAGAAACTTGTTTTGCAGTTCCCATCCCACTCCACTTCCACCCCTCCCCAGGGAAATCACAGCTGGCCCCTGCCAGCCTAGGGCCAGCACCAGCATCCAAAGGTGGCAGGAGTGATGGACAGGCCATTGGTTTTAAGCCCCCAGGTGCAAGGAAGGAGCTTGAACAAAAAAGGGCTCTGATGAGACAAACAGTGAGCTGAAACACATTTGAACAGCTCCATTGGCAATCTCAGCTTTACCTTACAAATTCCTTCCTCTACAGCAGAGGCAGCTGGTGTGAGGTTTTAGTAAAGATACGCTTCGGTTTGTGTCAGGTGAAACAGTGAGATACCATACCTAACAGCTCTCAGAAAGAGCCAAGCTCAAAACGATCAGGAAATAGCAGGAGGCACGTTGTCCTCCTGTTAGGGAGAACCTCTTCCAGGCCACCGCTGTCATTGCACAGAAGCTAAAAACAGCAATAGCTTGCTCTTTGTTTGAGGGAAAGTAAACTACTAAGTAGAAGCCCAGGAGCAAATACTTTCTAAAACAAACTTCCTCCTATGTGTCCAAGAGTCCTCAGGAAGACAGATGTTTTGTGGAAATGAATTAGGAATATAAAATGATTAAACGTATAGAAAGAGACAACATTCTGTCACAGTTCCTTTGTCCTTAAACAAAGATTCTAATCATCACTAACTCAGTATTTCAGTGTAGACAACCAGTCTTCAGTTTTTAATTGGCGTTATGCTTAAGAGTCATCATAGAACATCTTGTGTTGATGGTTGTGAAAATACCAACAAAATGTGATGTATAATTGGTAGTTAATTTAAATGGATAGGAAATGTCAGTCGTTCAAACTGACAATAAATTCAGAATTTTTCATTACAGGCTGAAAATATCATGTTGGCCCAGTGTACCAAGTCCAAGAAACAGCAGTGCACTCCAAGACATGGCAAGTACTCTTCTGATGGTGTGAAAAATTACACAAGGGAGATCTTTCCTACTGATTGATCAGTAATGCTAGTTATTAGTCTTCTCACATTTCACCCTAGTAAATGTCTAGTATCAACAGTTGGGAAGCTAGAGTAATATTAGAAATAAAGGATGGGGGAGGATTGTTGTTTAAGCAGAGGCTGTATACACTTTTTAATTTAATGAAGATTCGTAGACTTTTTAAAGAACATTATAGAGTGTATTAAAACACATGGTTGTTGAAAGAACAAAGCAAAGTTTAATTAGGGAGATGGAATCCAAAGAGAGAAATTCAGTTTATATGTCTAGTAGGTTTTTACCAATTGGAACCGATTATTAAGTACAAGTTACTCAAAATACAAAGTAATGCATCATGGCCCAACTCCACAGACATCTCATGACAGAGGCCACGTATATGGTGTTTTCTGAAATCCATTCCTCACCCCTCAGTCCCTATCCACCTCCAGAGGAATCCAGGGGCTCTGGCTGTTCAGCTGGTAGCTGGCTGAGGAGCACTGACTAGTCAGCAGGCACCAAGGTTCAGCAGCATGTTCAAATCTTGCCCATGATTTTCCCATATGCTTTGGTAAGGATACCTGAATTTCAGGACTGAACTTTGCATCTGCAAATCAGCTGTTACAATGAGGCTGCTGGGTACCATTTTATTAACTATTGCCTGTTAGTGGACTTATTTGCATCTTCCTCTCCTTACCTCTCCCCTTTTAAACAGGTTTTGCGGACACCTGATACTAAAAGTCCTTCCTCTAGGACACCTCAGTTTATATCCCAAGTCTCAGACTGCCAACCATTACTTTTTTTTTGCAGCAGGAATTGTGCTGCTTTCCTTTCTAAATCTCTTTGATTGTTCTGACAGACCTGAATTTAATGTGGGACTCCTAGATCTAGTTTCTCAAGCCAAGATCTAGTTTCTGGAGCCAATTTATCAGCTTTAACAAAGCAGACTGCTATATATTTAGTCATAAATCCGGCAGAGGCTGGAAGTTATCTACAAGCCATACAATGTCCAAATCTAGGACACAGTGAAATAATCAGCAACAAAACTTCAGAAGACCCTGACAGGCTGCTGTTAATCAAAGGTTTGGCTGAACATCAGCATTTCTTACTTCAGCAGCGCAAGTATGAACTTTCATATTCCAGATCAGGACATCCACACTTGCTTTCTTCTTTTCTTCCACGTAAATGTAGATAAAGAAGTGGTGAGCTCAGAGGTAATATCAGATAGTCATTTTGCCAAAGCCAGGTAATGCTGAACAAAGGAGGAGAGATGTACAAATGTACAGCTGTACAAAGTCACAGTTTCAAAAGTGATGCTGTTGGAAGTTTGCAGTTTCACTGTTCTGTTAAAGAAATTGATCTTATGATCACCAGGCAATGTCCAGTTCTCAGCACTTGGACTCAGATGTCCCTCACTAACCACTCCAATAAAAACAACTCCATCTAATCCTCTTGCTGCTTCTCCACCATGCATTTTAAGAGTGGGAAATCTGCAGATTCAGTACTTGAAGTGAGGCTTCTCAAAGGCAAAAAGGGAATCTAGTATATTCAGCATTTGGGGGACTTCTGCCTTAAAGAAAGCACAAGACCTGAAGCTGTTTCAATGTAATAATAACTTAGATGGAGTTGAATTGCAGGATAGAAGTTCAGCAGGAAAGGAGTAACTACTACCAGGCAAAGTAACCTAATAGGTTCAAAGCATGATTTGCCATTGTGAAGAAATGCAGGTGAAATATACATTGAGGCTGCATATTATGGAAAGGACAGATAGGTTTTATAAACCAGAGTGCCACTTCAACATAAATACTTCAAAAGCAAAAAATACCTACTTAAAATGCATTTAACTGTTCCTGCAGATGCAAAGTAACTAAAAAAGGAAAGGAAGCCTGCCTTAGCCAAATCTGGTAGAGGAACACTGTAATGTCGCTAAGATGGCAGAAACAGAAATAACAGATATCAGATAAGGGTTTTGGGGAAAGCAAAAAAAGCTCTTCGTGAGGAGAATAATAATAATAAAGCAGTTACCAGATATATTGCCTAGAAGTCATCCGATATAATGAACAGCTCATGAAATGTGGAGAAAGCTATTCCTCAAATGAGCACTGTAAAACAGAGGAAAGGAGTAAATCTTATTATTTTCCATAAATTTATTCTGTTTGCAGATTGTTTCAAGACCGAACCCCATCAGGTTAGTTGAGCAATGTAGCAACTCTTGACAGAAAACATATGTATAGTCCAGATAGGTGGCAAGATAATTTGTACTTTAAATCCAGACAGAGCATTCTATATTGCAATTAAGGCAATGATACATCCCGTGGTACCGAGCAGCAGAAAGGAGACACTCTCAATTCAGCCAGCACAGAGAGGCCAGGAAAATGAACTATGGAGAATAACCTGGCAGCCAGCCACCATATCAGTGTCTTGTTCTTCATATTTAGACAAGATTCTTCAAAGATGATGCTGCTTCTTCACCTATTATTGCCTCTTCTAGACAGAAGCTGACATAGAGCTTTTTTGAGATTTGGTAGTTGTCGAGTTGGGACTGCTGTTTACAGTAAATGTTAATGGAGGTACATATCAGGTCTTTATCCAGAGCAAGGCAAAAGCTGACCATGCAGGGATGTCTACTCATCCCTTTATAAGAGAAAATCAGAGATATTCATGTCGGACTACTGAAATTTCCAAGAACAGCATACTCATTTCCAAGTCAGAACACAAATTGTAAGAAGAAAGAAAATAAAAATCAATACCCACTTACTTCTTTCTTGCAAAAGAACCAATTTAAACAAATTTAGAGCAACTGAGGAGCAAAAACAAAAAAGTTTAAAAAAAAAAAAAAAGTGTGCCAGACAACATACCAGCCTGGCCATAATTTAAAAAAAAAAAAAAAAAATGGCAAATATGGGCAAACCCAGTAGAACAATCTGATTGGAAAAGAAGGATGTTTGGTGTTATAAACTCTTCTCTATTTAATCATCCAGAATTTGCAAAAGCTTGTAACCCAAGGTATACTCAGATCAGAACGTGGCATGAAGTTGAATAACAAACTGCTTGCAGCCGCTGAAAGCTGCTGCAGCTAAAGCTTGTTTGGCTGCTGTTCAATTCAAGCTGCTGCCTTTTTATAGTAACACTTTTGTTAAACTTTTTGAAAGCTGTGGGTCTCAGAACAGCACATCGTGAAGCCTACATTTTATCACCACAACATTTTGTCCCAAGCACATGTAAAAGCAAGAAAAACTTTGCTTAAATACTATGGGAGAGGAGAATACTGTCCTCAGAATTAGGGAAATAAATGGTTTCATTCATGTTTCTAAAACCAGTGAAGATGAGATAACACAGATTAGCTAGCATATTATATAGGCAGGACCAGGCTGCTTGTCTCCCAGCTTTTATTCTTTTGTTATTTATTTCAGTAAATTGCCAACTGCACTTTGTGAAAGTATGATACTAAAATTATTCTTTCTCCTTGTTTTGCCTTGTAGACTAATTGGAAACCTTTGTCAAGGTCACTGCTTCAGGCCCTGACAGAGAATGATACCACCAGCTTTTATGTCATAGAGCATGAGTCAAAGGCTCCTTTGAAGCTAGACCTCTTTACAGGTGGTGGAGAAGACAGCAAGTGTGACACTGGCCAGTCAGAAGAACCTAGCAATAACACAGACAAGAGCCTAAGGCATGAAGAAATCCCTGAAGCAGCAGTTACAAGTGAAGAAGGAATCATTTCCATTACAGTACCACTCTTGAGTGATTACACCAGCATGGAGTTCAGCCAGAAAGCCCTGATGAGTCTGACAGTGAAGTTGCCTGCAAGAGCTGCTCAAACTCATCTGGAAATGGAATTAAGCAGTAAGCCAGCACAAACTAAGCATCAGGTTTTGTTTGCTCCCCAAGACTACCTCAAACAAAGCCAGGTGGTATTTTTGCCATCTGGACCAACTTTGATGGGACAACTGAATTGAACCATATTCATAGTTTCCTATACCATAAAATCAAGTTCCAAAACCTCTGATGCTCGAATGGAGCCGTGAGGGCCATGTAGGACAGTAAGTTTGTGACAACAGTTAGTCTTTATTTCAATGAGCTTCCTCAGTGAAATAGGTTGATAATATAATTAGATTAGCTCTTTCAGCACAGTCATTCTGTGGAAAGTCCTACTGCCTTCAGACAGGCGAAACTTTCAGGGAACTGTATGCAAAACCTTTGAATAAAGTGCCTCTTGCTAGGTGCTTAGTCCCAGGGCACACAGGAAGCCATATCAAGGCTTCTGCTCTAAGCACAATGTTGTTCTAGTCATCAGGAGAGCTCTCTAATCACTGTGACCAGTTTAAGACCTGATTTTCAGATCTGATAAATTCTTCAGTAAAAATTGCAGCAAAAGTGTCTACCACTACAGAGAAGCTCTCCAGCTGGTCAAAGCTGACCAAAGAAAAGAGTGAAAAGCCTTGAATTTAGGAATAGAAAATGATGGTTATACATTTATGTGAAGTATGTAATAGTGCTTTACATCTTAGATCTTTACACCTTTATTCATTGTAGGTAGTACTGTGTAAACAAAGGTGATAAGTATCGTTATTAGTATTGGACATTTTACATTAAATTAAGACTGTTTCTTCCTGCATTTATCTATGCAGACATAGGAATACATTCATGTTCTGTTATGAAATGTAGTGGCAGATAGGATTTCACACTGCATGCAATGACGATATCTGTTGAATAAATAGTTCAGTTAGTCATTCCTCCAAAGCTTGCGTAGAGGAGTCGTCATTGGAATATAGGGGATAAAAGGGTCTTCTTTAATATGCTATGTGACTCCATTGTGTAGCATCTCCATGGTGCAAGGAGTCTGAACTGGTTTTCAAGCTTACAACAGCTTCCCACTCATGAACTCTGTAGGCATTAATGGTATGCAGTTATTGTAGAAGACCCAGTTTATTGCTGTCATGTCTATTTTTATGGACTATTTTATTAAAATTCTTTTGTGGAGAAAGAAATTGATCAACTGTACTGTGAGCACCGGAGGCTCCTTAGACAGACATCTTTTAAAATTCTCTCATTAGAAGTGAAGGACGATTCACATTCACACAAATATTTCCATGCATATTAGGCAGTATGAGTTATAGAATAGTCATGCTTACAAAAAGCTCAAAGAAATTGCATATCCCCCCACTTCACTGATTTAGTGAGGCCCCATGACAAAACCTGTTTTATTCACTTTCCTTATTTATATTCACTCTCTCTATATTTATATCTTTCTGTGTCTCTTAGGACAGGCAGGCACCAACCTGTATTTCACTGTGGGTTTTGCATTGTTTTTTTCTTAGCACTTAAAATGTGTTGTTTTGCCACAAAGCAATGTACCCGTTACCACTCACCCTTGTTACCTCTGCTCATTGAAAGAAGGGGTAACAGCAGTACCCTCCAGACCACCTCAAAGGTTTGAGCAGTCTTTTAAATCTCTTAATTATTTTTTTTTTAACTTCAACCATGTCACTTTGCTTGATTTGAATCTAGGATGACAGAAATGATCCTGCTATTAGTGGAGCTGTTGCTACTTACAGTATCCAGTAGAGGGGCTGAAATAAAAAGCTGTTATGGGCAATAAAGTCCTCAAATGATATATAATTATTATCAAGTAATCATGTGAACACAGCCTAATTTGTCCGTTTCCCAAATATAAGAAGTATCCATGCCTCTTACCTATAATATTTCTTTCATTTCTGGTCAGAGCAACTCATTTTCCTGGTGCAGTTGGTACCTTCAATAACTTACTCATCCATGCAAACAATTTTTTTCTTATTCTGCACCTACCAAATCGGTACATATTTTGTTACATATAAAGTAAATAATTATAATCAAACCAGTGGCTTTTGAGCAGTTTCAGGATATGAAGCAGCCTTTATACACAAAACTCAAAAGACAGTTTGGGCTTTGGACCTGGTGAGTATTGCCTCTATGACATTAGCTATTGCCTGATACTTTGCTAACGAACATCCATTTATCAGGCCAGGAGAGTTTCCTGAGAAGTATACATGGACCAATCTGCCTCAAATAGAAGGGTTGGATATATTCCACTTCCAGTTATAAAGCTCACAGTATATGTAATTCTTAATTGATCTCATTAGAGCAATAATAACCACACTCAACATGTGTATAATGGCTATAAATTGTACACTTGGGAGAATGACAGATACATGAAAAATCTTGGTATGGAAATTAGATATAAACGAAGAACTCATCCCAAAGAAAGAACCTTTTATGTGGAGAGAAATAGAAGAGTACACTTGCTAAACAGTTTCATCCAGCCAAAAGGAGCACCACATACATGTGCATTTTAAATACTTCCAAGTGACTCAACGATTTCCCTGGGCAGCCTGCTCCAGTGCTTGAAGAAGAAATTTTTCCTAATATCCAACCTAAACCTCCCTTGGAGCAACTTGAGGCCTTTTCCTCTTGCCCCATCGCTTGTTGCTTGTGAGAAGAGACCAATACCCACCTGGCTACAACCTCCTGTCAGGCAGTTTTAGAGAGCGATAAGGTCTTCCCTCAGCCTCCTTTTCTCCAGGCTAAACAACCCCAGTTCCCTCAGCCACTCCTCACAAGAGTTGTGCTCCAGACCCTTCGCCAGTTTTGTTGCTCTTCTTCAGATACACTCCAGCATTTCAATGTTCTTCTTGTGGTGAGGGGCCCAAAACTGAACGCAGTACTCGAGGTGCGGCCTCACCAGGGCTGAGTACAGCGGGACAATCACTTCCATACTCCTGCTGGCCACACTAGTTCTGATACAAGCCAGAATGCTCTTGGCCACCTGGGCACACTGCTGGCTAGTATTCAGCCAGATGTCTGAATACCCTTGGAAACTTCTCTGCCAGGCAGCTTTCCAGTCACTCTGCCCCAAGCCTGTAGTGCTGCCTGGGGTTGTTGTGACCCAAGTGCAGGACCTGGCACTTGTTGAACCTCATCCAGTTGGCCTCAGCCCATTGATCCAGCCTTTCCAGATCCCTCTGCAGAGCCTTCCTACCCTCCAGCAGATCAACACTCCTGCCCAACTTGGTGTTGTCTGCAAACTTACTGAGGGTGCAATCAGTCCCCTCATCCAGATCATTGATAAAGATATTAGAGAGAGCTGGCCCCAGTACTGAGCCCTGTGGAACACTGACTGTGACCAGCAACCAACTGGATGTAACTCCATTCACCACAAGTCTTTGGGCCTGGCCATCCAGACGGTTTGTTACCCAGCGAGGAGTACGCCCATAGTACGTACTACTACTCAGGGACAGAGTACTAGCAGACACATAGTACTCCTAGGGGCAGCTAGGTTTTTGTGGACTTTTTTCTATTTGTTTGGATTTTTTTGTGGGGATTTTTAGTTTAATTAGAAGGGACATACAATGATCATCTAGTCCAACTGTGTGACCTCTTCAGGCTGTTTATAAAAGCGTGTATATACAGATGTATAATGACTCCAGAAGCCTACCTCTATAATAAACATGTAACATTTCATGTGCTACAGTACTGTTTAAGTGGTTTCAGTAGTTTTCTTAACTTCAATATATTATGTTAGCAGCGAAATTGCAAGATATGCAAATATGCACATTTCAATTGCAAATATGAAGGCTCGGGACCATAATAGCCAAGCTGTTTTTAATGTACTTTACTTTCTTTTCCCAGTCAGCATAGCTCTGGATGACCACTGTTGGCATTAGTGAGAACAGACTAAGAGCTTGTGGGTCAGGATTAAAGGCAGTGCAGGGACATCATAGCAGCGGTCTGCTACCCGCCACCTGACCAGGGAGACTGGGCAGATGAGGCCCTCTATAGACCACTGTGAGGCCCTGTATAGATAGGAGCAGCCTCATGTTCCGAAACCCTTATGGGGTGCTTCAACCATGCCAATATCTGTTGGAGAGGCAACACAGCAGGGCACAAGCAGTCCAGGAGGTTCCTGGAATGTGTTGATGATAACTTCCTCCAAGTGACAGAAGAGCCAACAAGGAGAAGTGCCATGCTGGCCCTTGTTCTCACCACCAAGGAGGGGCTGCTGGGGGATGTGACACTCAGGGACAGCCTTGGCTACAGTGACCACAAAATGGTGGAGCTCAAGGTCCTCAGGTTAGCAAGGGGGGTGCACAGCAAGCTCACTGCCCTGGACTTCAGGAGAGCAGACTTTGGCCTCTTCAGGGACCTGCTTGGTAGAATATCATGGGATAAATCTCTGTGGGGAAGAGGGGCTCAAGACAGCTGCTAGCATTCAAGGGTCACCTCCTCCAAGCTCAGGAGCATTGCATCCCAACAAAGAGGAAGTCAGGCAAAAACAGCCAGAGGCCTGCATGGATGAATAGGGAGCTCCTGGACAAACTCAAGCACAAAAAGGAAGCCTACAGAGGGTGGAAGCAAGGGCAGGTAGCCCAGGAGGAATACAGGGAAACTGTCTGAGCAGCCAGGAATGAGGTTAGGAAAGCTAAATCCCTGACAGAATCACATCTGTCCAGGGATGTTAAGGACAACAAGAAAAGCTCTATAGGTACATCAGTGATAAAAGGAAGATGAAGGAAAATGTGGGTCCCCCTTCCAGAATGAAACAGCTGACCTGGTTACCCAGAATATGGAGAAGACTGAGGTACTCAGTGACTTTTTTTGTGTCAGTCTTCACTGGCAAGTGCTTAAGCCACACTGGCCAAGTTGGAGAAGGCGAATGCAGGGACTGGGAGAATGAAGAACCACCCACTGTAGGAGAAGAACAGGTTTGAGACTGCTTAAGGAACCTGAAGGTGCACAAGTCCATGGGACGTGATGACGTACATCCATGGGTCCTGAAGGAACTGGTGGATGAAGTGGCCAAGCCAGTATCCATCACATTTGAGAAGTTGTGGCAGTCCGGTGAGGTCTGCACTGACTGGAAAAGTGAAAACAGAACCACCATTTTCAAGAACAGAAAGAAGGAAGACCTGGGGAACTACAGGCCAGGCAGTCTCACCTCTGTGCCTGGCAAGATCATGAAGCAGATCCTCCTGGAAACTATGCTCAGGCACATGGAAAATAAGGAGGTGACTGGTGACAGCCAGCATGGCGTCACCAAGGGCAAATCATGCCTGACAGATGTGGTGGCCTTCTATGACAGGCTTACATTGTTGGTGGACAAGGGAAGAGTGACAGATGTCATCTACCTGGACTTGTGCAAGACATCTGACACTGTCCCACATGACATGCTTGTCTGTAAACTGGAGAGACAGGAATTTAACAATAGCTCAGTGGATCAGAAACTGGCCAGATGGCCACACTCAAAGAGTTGTGATCAACAGCTCGATGTCCAAGTGGAGATCAGTGATGAGTGGTGTTCCTTAGGGGTCGGTACTGGGATTGGCACTGTTTAACATCTTTGTCAGCAACATGGACAGTGGGATCGAGTACGCCCTCAGCAAGTTTGTTACTGACACCAAGCTATGTGGCGCGGTCGACACACTGGAGGGAAGGGATGCCATCCAGAGGGACCTTGACAGGCTTGAGACATG
>VWZZ01005696.1:59029-87139 GCA_013399095.1 Psophia crepitans
AGGCCAGGCTGGATGGGGCTTTGGGCAACCTGGTCTAGTGTAGGGTGTCCCTGCCCATGGCAGGGGGGTTGGAACTAGATGGTCTTTGAGGTCCTTTCCAACCCAAACCAGTCTGTGATTCTGTAAATGTAGACATTGTCAAAGGCCTGGAGGCACATAACTGTAGTGATTTACAGCACAGGGTATTATACAACAGGGTTACAGTGTTTGGGCATTTTTCATTTACAGAGAAAGGAACATAATATTCAGTCTCTAATATAGCCTCTATAAACATGTAGAATACCTATTTTTTCTGGTATCCAGAGTAGATTTTTTTTTTTTTTGCATACTTTTATGTAGTATGGGCATGGAGATTGCTTTTTTTTTTTTACACCTTTTTTTTTCCTAACACTTAAGGTCAGACTACCATGCAGCAGCTAGACAGCACTGAAAATTATGGCAGTGCGTTAGAGACAAGATAACCAGCTATTCAGCATGGAATGGGAGATTGCAGGAACCACAACATTCCAGAGTTTTTTTCACTCTGTATTAACTACCGAACAGAATGATAATGACTACAGAATATCTGCATGCCCCCTAAAACCCTAAGTCTTTGGGGTACCGCGGCAACCTTAAAAGCCACCTTTATGGCACAATAGCATCTGCACTTGATCGGAGCCATCCTCAAAGCCGAGAGCACAGGGGCATCCTCTCAGTCTGAGTCAACCCCAGTTACTGCCACAGAAATTCTAAAATAGTGGTGGCACTTCATTAAAGCCTTCTACTTACAGAAGATACTTGCCTTGGGGCTCTTGAGCCTGTGTCACAGGCTCTTGGTTTGCTTTTTTTTTTTTAATCTATCTGTACATCTGCTACCTGAATGATGTTAACTGTGTCCTGGCACTGTGTTGATGGGATCTGTATGAACGTGGGTAATAAACTCTGGACAGCTTACATCAGTCACTTCTGAGCATTGTTTACAGAAGACTGCTGATAAGACTCCATGCCTGGGGGGCTGGGGCTGGGGGGAAAGGGCACAGGGGGGAATATCTTGTCCTCATATCTATTTCATTTCTACCATTGAAGAAAGAGTTTGATTAATAAAACTGAAAACAACCTGCCATGCTAGAAACAGTCATTCACATCACCCATCCTCAGAGACCCCTTCAATGCTTCATAGAATCATAGAATCCTCCAGGTTGGAAAAGACCTTTAAGATCATCAAGTCCAACCATTAACCTAGCACTGCCAGTCCAGCCACTAAACCGTGTCCCTAAGCACCACATCTACGCACACTTTAAATATCTCCAGGGATGGTGACTCAACCACTTCTCGGGGCAGCCTGCTCCAGTGCTAGACAGCCGGTGAAGAAATGTTTCCTAACATCCAACCTACACCTTGCCTGGTGCAGCTTGAGCCCATTTCCTCCTGTCCTATCACTTGTTACTTGTGAGAAGAGACCAACACCCACCTGGCTACAACCTCCTGTCCGGCAGTTTTAGAGACCGATCAGGTCTCCCCTCAGCCTCCTTTTTTCCAGACTAAACCACCACAGTTCCCTCAGCTGCTCTCCTCCTAAGCCTTGCTCTCTAACTTCCTCGTACAAAGCCTTCCATTGACCAGTGCAGAAACTTTACAGAAACAAACCAATCAAGGAAGTAATCTGAATTTGTTGAAGTGGTAGACACAGGCAAGACAAAGGGAAAACCTTGAGGAATGATAAGCGTAGTGACAGCCAGCACTGCCAGGGAACTTGTGATAGAACAGGTTCAGGTCCTTACTGGAGACACTGGAGTGCAGGCTGGAGAGTAGACATGCTACTTTACCTGAAAAAATGGAGGCTGCAGCCAGTTTTTGATAGATTGCTAGTACAGAAATGGCTAGCAGAACCTTAAAGCTCTTAGGGGTGTTCTCTGACCTTTCCCAAGCAGTAACTGCTAATGTCGAACTTTGCTGGTCAAGGTACGCAGCTGTCAGGAACCTTCAGCTTTCATGTGAGTTGCAATTAAGTAAGCGTTCTGACATTCATTGCCAGCGTATGGTTACTGGGTATCTCCAGAATTAGAATCCGTAAGGCTCGTCAAGTCTCTTTGGGTATGACACTTGTGGCTGTGGGTGCCGTATCTGGATGGCTTTGGTGGGGTACATCTATCTTAACATGAGTCTGTGTATTATAATCAAGTGGTACATACTCACTCCTGGGAAGTAACAGCTTTCCTGTTATCATCGCTGTGTTGAACCAGCTGTAACTGCCACTGCCCATACAACAACCACAGATGAGCTATGTATTGAGGCACAGACTGTAACGTAGCTTCTCGACACTGCATAGGTTGGTACTCGTAGCTGAAAAAGCAATGGCATACAGTCACTTTGAAGTTCTAATTTTTCAGCTCTGGTTACACTGGGTCATACAAACGTCCTTGCAACGCTACAGAGCACTTGCGGAAAAGGTAAGAACTTTCATCAGCTGCATGTAATCAGATGCAGACCTCCAACATACATCAGCCCCAATCCCCTAGTGCTCAAAGTCAAAACGAAGCTAATTCAGGTATGACTAAAAAGGCCCTATAACCAGTACACAGAGTGTCTCCTATTGATGTATAAATAAGCAGACCACATTTAAGTGCATTTTAGCAGATTACTGCTGCATTAGGATACTAACATAGCAGTGGCAGGGTACTAAAGACAGCGGTGCTTTGCAGCTGGGTTGTAACAAAGCCTGCAGCACACTGTACGTCTGAAAACGCAGTATTCCAACCACCACCCGAGACGTTGCTGCCATAGCTCAAGAGGGGGTGCTCTAGCACCCAAAGTTACACTGCTGCGCGGCGTGACCTCTTGCAGAAGGTGTTCTTCCTACAACAGCTGTCACACTTGAGCTTTTTAAATTTCCAGAACCATTTCTGTTTCTCCCCTGTAATTGCTTCAACAAGCGTTGAGGGGCTTGAACCTGCCTTGGAGATTTCTCTCTCAGGACATACAACCAGCCTGTGTTCACGGCAATGAAGGGCAACATTTTCAAAACAACGTGTTGTGACAGCAAATCCGACTGCGATTTGCAAAGCCTTGGTAAGTGATACACAGACATACATTAAAAAAGGAAGGTTTCCATCTATTGATTCAAAGTGCTGGAAAACACCTGCCAACAGTAGCGCAGTGATCCAAAAGCAAGAACACTGTGAGCTTTCTGCAAAGCTGATGTTAAAAGTCATCAAATCACAGCGTTAAGCCAAGTTTCTATATGAGACTGCAATCAGCATCTTGCCCAAATAACCATCTAGCAGCAGGGCCTCATTGCAAACTACTTTCATTCCCGTGTCTCACATTGCAATCCACTTCCATGCACGCAGGTCCCTTCAACTAGCACAGCCATTAATCCTTCACAATTTACACATCTGCTCTTCCTCTCCACCTCAAAGTCACCTTAATCTGTAGTTCGTAGTACACAAGATCACACCTTCATAATACAAAACGGGATGCGGAGACTGAATCACAGCTCTGTTTCCCTGGCTCACTAACCTCAAACCCCCTCCTCCACCCAAACATTGCCACAGCTTCCAATTAGCTAAGCACCAGGCAGCAGCACCAGTTTACATGGTGTAAATAATCAGATTATCAGTTATCACAGCCAGAGATGATTGATAGTAACGTTAGGCGTTTTACATCTCATAGGTCCGCCTGTAAGTCAGATGAATGAGCAGTGGAACCAGCAGGCTTGGACAATTGTTAGCCACCCCTTTATGTGCTTCTAAACTTGGGGGAGACGGGACAGGAACAATACTGGACTGCTTTTGAGAACTATAATCTGAAAGGCTGATATAGCCTCTGAAAGAATATTTTTTTGTCTCTTTATAGTTCTCTATTTGTCCTCTCTAGAAAGACCAAAAAGCCAAAAATTTATCTCACAGGCAGAGGATGACAGAGAAGTCATGAAACGTGATCACTTCAAAAGGGATATGCTATTCCAAAAGGCATATGCTATTCTTTCCAACTGCAGTTATGAGCTACACGTAGGGGAGAAGACAAGTAAGTTCTTATGAAGTAGGATTTCTATGTTTTATTATCATCTACTGAATTACTACAGTCCTTACAACTATAAATTACCACAAGTAAAAATGATCAAAGGAAATCTGATTTATTAGAATGAATTAACTTATGCAATACTTGGCTATCATATTTCATCTGCCCATAGAAGTACAGTGAATGCCCATTTCCAATGCATTCAGTGCAATGCAATGACCCAGGTCGAACCCTTTCTTCCATCAAAAGATTCTGAAGTGTACTTTAAACTAATAAATTCAGCATTGTCACACTCTGAACAAAGCAAGAATTGTTAAGTCCTGTTATAAAACTAGAAGAGTAAAGAACAGAGTATTTCAGTGACTTACTGTGTGTCCCACACTGTCTGAGAAACAGCACTATAAAGCAGTCTCCAGCTCTCCCAGGCTCACACCATAAACATAACGGCTGGCATCTTTCCACCTTCTTTGGAGATGAAGCAACAGAACTAACATATCACAGCTCTAAGATCTTTAGCAGATCAAAGGAACTCCTTGCTGACACAAATGAAACGTGGAGAGATCAAATAACACCTTACAATTAACATGACAAATATCCAGCCGACATCTTCTGTAGAGGCTGGCCCCTCTTTCTCTGCACCCCAATAAACTCTTTAATAATATATCTAACCAAAATCTCCTCGGCTAGGAGAATTTAACTGGGCACACCAATCCAAATCAAGAAGCACTGCATGTTTGTTCCTGGTTAATACATACCATCCCATAACATCTTTCTGTTTCTCCTGTATTATGGTTCATTCAGAGATGCCAACTGTTTAGCATGAGGCAGATTTACAGCACGGTTCAGACAAGTCTAGTCCTTGCTAGGTACCTAGTCTGGATGAGACCAATTGGGATGACTGGTATGCGGAAGAGCTGAATCCTTGCGAGGAAAATGCCAAGCTAGTAGAAAGACAGGTATTTAACAGTTCAGGAGGCTTATTAAACAAATCTTAGTAAAATAAGACAAATTACCTCCTTAAAATTTAACTAAGCAGAGAAGCAATTGTGGAAAATGTAACCTCACCACAGTAAAACACAAATCTGATGAATGCAGATGATTTTACATTTGTTTAATGTTCACATTTCATGTGGAACAATGCATTTGCTTTGAACTTCTAAAACCAGTCATCTGAATCAACCTTTTAAAATATTATTTCAATAAAAATGAAAGGTTTTCTTTAGGCTCTATCTTTAAACAGAAACTAAGTTTTATAGAGAGAAAAAGAGGAGAAGCAGTGTCTTCCCCAGGTCTGATACTGAAGCAGCACTTAGCACAAAAGACTAGTACTAACACTCACGTCTGCCTGTTTGCTTAAAACAAGTACCAAAACAAGCCATGTATAAAAAAAAATAAGTTTTATTTTAAAAGACTACAACTTTTTAGTGAGTAATTAAAGAAATTAGGTAATACATAATATGAACAGGTAATACATGATTTTGAAACATTGCTAAGACATCTGTCTCAATGTATTTCTCAGATCTGCTTTTCCCTGCTTTCACATTCAGAGGAGCAGCATGGTGAAACGCAGTTACCCAGACCACAGATGTGCTGACAAAACCACCTGATTAGTAGGAGTTACACCAGCCACAAGTCTCATTAGACATGACTGCTCTCAAAAATCACAAGATCAGATCCCTACTGAGCAAGTTAAAGTCTGTTGAGAAGCACATCTCAAACTTAGACATACAAAGCAAACGAGCTTAAGCACTGAAAAATGAATTTTAGTATGAAAATATCCATGACAATAAATTGACGCGTACTTTTAATGTCAGAAGCTCTGCATGAACTCCTGATCCTACTTAAAACAAACAAAACAAAAATAGAAAAAAAAAAATTTAAAAAAAAAACAAAACCCACAAACAGAAAGGGATTTTGACATACCATTCTATACAACGACATTTATTAACTTAGTTCAAAAGTGACAAGGTCTCCCTGGTCAAACAATGGTAGTTTCCTCTGAAGAAGAAAATCTGCTCAGCCAGGGGATTCAAAAGCCTCTTCTGTAACTAAATAGTGATGATACATTAAATTATTTAATGCCTCACCACCTTTCCTGTAATAATCTTGTATCAGTCCAGCAGATTTAGCTACAAAGCACCTCTCTGGGGAAGACGTAGCCTACAAAACACAAAACACCACAACAAACCACCAACCCCTCCCCTCCAAACAACAACAACAAAAAAAAACAACAAAAAACCACCAGCAAAAACAAGCCCCCCAAAGCCGCACCCAAACAACAAAAAACCCCACAAAAAACAGGGAGAGGGAGAATTGCTTTAGTTACTTGCTGCATCTCATCCAAATTTAGTGGAAGTGAGTTTATGACACCATTACAACTTTGTGACATCATTTATTTACAAAAATAACAACAACATAATAGCAGCATTTGACATTTGTTTACTTGTACCATTTCATAGTTGCTTTATTAATGCAAAAATATACTCTACCAACGTGGAACAAGTTTGGTTATTAAACTTAGATGATCTACTTTGTTACCAGAAATATCAAACTTAGAGAAGGGAAAAAATACTTTTGCTGCTGTAGTGCTTAGGTTCCCCAGCTGTATCCGAACCCAGACTGTGATAGATGCTGTGTGTAACAAATTAATCGTAGCTTCTCCATCAGTGGGGAAAACGCTGGAAAGGATCTACTGATAGAATACATGAACTGTGCATGTCAAATTACTCCCTTGACGTTTCCAGATCATTCATTCCTTTGATTAAATTATTATTAAAATGATGTATTTATGAAGTAGCAATTTCTAAGTGGACCATGATTTACTCATCAGTGCAGCAGTCATTCTAAATCTTTGCACTAAGGTCTTACTGAGTAGAGCAACACCTTCTAAGAAAGCTGCGCAACTGGCAGCCCCATTAATGACATCAAGGACTGAGTGAAGGGAAGAATTAAATTATTCTTTTACCATTGCTGGTAAGTCTTTCAGGTCAAAAGACACAGGTAACCTTTTGAATGGGAGAAGAACATCACATTAACAAGATTAGTATGGAACATACTCTGTACACTAAAAATCTTATGTCACAAAGTCTTGTGTCAAATTTGGAACTAAATTAACAAAAACTGTAACATTGGAAAAAAGCTGAAACCTCCAGTAGAAAATATATAAACAGCTAAAACCTCATTTTTGCTGTCCATATTCTCCTGTATTAAGCTCAACAATCATAAAACTGTTATGACAATTTAAAAAAAAAAATTGCCCTCTTAGTAAGAATTCAGTTTCAGAAAACATTGTGAAAACTGAAGATTGTTGATAGCTTCTCAACTGTAGTGTTCACTTAAACAATACAGAACTGAAGTGCTAGAGCTGTATTTCCTCAGTCTAGGGGGAAAGGGGCTGCCTTCCACATATTGTCAGACAACTTTATTGAGTTATTTTATATTGAACAGAATACAGAAGAAACTCCCATACTAATGTGCTCAGATTTTGCAATAGGATTTGCCTGCAAATGAAGCATCCTTGAATTAAAAAAAAAAAACACCAAAACCAACCCACCTCAAAAAAACCACTGCAAAGGCATTTTTTTTAAAGTTTAAAATTAAACATAATTGAAAGTGTATTTCTCTTACATAAAAAAAAATCCCTTATGTACATTGCTTTCAGTTTTCAGTATTATTTTAATTACACTTTTCAACATATAAAAATAAACCTAAGGTACAGGCTGTGTTTTTTTTTTTCCTGTTTACACATAGCAAACAAAAGTTTTAGATTCTCTTTAGGTAATAACACTTAATGGTACCTACAAATTCCAACTGTCCACACTCCAATCTCTGGTGAGAAAACTACATCTCTGAACTAAGCACCTACCAATTTACATTATTTTAGCCATTTACACATCTCAGTATTTGTGTCCCTAAGTCCAATTCTCACTTTTAAAATTACAGTAACACCAGAGGCAATCATTGACCAATACAAAACTGAAAGTACCACCAATTGGCAGGGGGGACCCATAATATGCCCCAGTTCTCAAGTCATTGTTCAGAATTCAATCTTTAAGATTATTTGCTTCACTGTTATAATGCAGTTTTCACACTAACATTTACAAAATTCTAAATTATTTTTGTCCTTTTTTTTCTCCCTGTAAGTTAATGGCTAGCAAAATTAAATGAACTCTAACCTTGTTTCATTACAAACTAACAAAAAGACAGTGATGCAGAGATGCTTCAGACCTAAAAGTATAAGAAACACACATTACCATGGCATTAGTGCTTGCAATGGTCACGTATGTGAATGAAAAAAAAAACAACACAATAATAAGGACAGTAATTTGTATCATACAAAGCAGCCTTTACTTATTATCTCTTACTTAGACCAGAAGAAAAGTCCCTAAATCTAATAACTATTACAAAATGCCAGACCAAGCTAAGGGCAGCACAGAGAAGCTACCGCATACCAAACAGATTTGCAGTTTCAAAGTAATTTCAGGTATTGCCTTAGACATAACTGGGCCAGACAACACTAGCAAGCGATGCAAAGCATTCTACAGACTACAGAATTTACCTTCTTCGCAGCAGAGTAAACACACTCAAGCGGCCACAGCTCATTTCAGAATCCAAGCTGTGTGTAGGTTGCTGCTGTTAGCCAGCTTACGTAAGCTAATTCAGATATACCTATCTGAAATTTCCATCAAAAAATTACTGAGTAAGCAGAACCCACATCTCACTGATTTCTCAGGTATTCTTCAGATGTCTCTAGTTTTGAAGTGCTTTTTCCCCCTTAGTTCTAATTCTGAAATACGAAAACCAATATTCTTTACATACCATACTACTATTGGTGTCTGCAACAGAATTTCATTCCTCACACGTGTGTAAACCTATGGACTTCAATAAAGTCCATGTAGTCAAATGGTCAATATATCCAAATAGTCACAGCCACCTCTGTTTTGAGGTTGGAATCCTGTTTGACAACCAGCAGTTGTCTTCTGCTGCTGTCTTCTTTCAAAATCCAAATTAAAGTCCCATCTGTTACCCAGAAATACTGCTGTGAAACGACTGTGGTCACTAATGGGAGCTTGCGCATTACATGGTCTTAACAAAACCATCATTCTTCTGAGGAATTACAAGTCACAACATTTGCAAATAGAGACTGACTCAAATTAAAAGACATTTAAAACAATATAGCTATCATGAACTACACTGTTCTCAAAACCTCCACTCAGTTTAATCTCATTTATAAAGTGCAAAACCAATCAATCTGACATGGCAGCTCAGCATGCAAACTTGCTAACGATGAGGGCAACGGACTTCCAGTAGATGATGGACACATTTAATGGATGATGCACACAATTCTGCTGCAGCAAGCAGAAACTTTGTTACTGTGCTACACTACTGGTTTAAAAATGAGGTCCGCTCTGTAGAGACAGACATTTTATAGAATAGCAGTTTTCTAGCAGTGCCTTTTTAGGAACAGGGGATCTGTAATAAAACACCCAATATGAACAGACGGAACGTAACCACCTCACAGATCTGCACAGTACTTACAAAGCAAACCCAGAAAATACAGCACTTGTAAGGAAATATGACTTGAGGTGGGGAAGAAATGTGTGTGTTTGGCAACTGGCTCTTTTGGGGGTTTTGTCTTTAAAAAGAACCAAAAAACAACCCAAACTTTTTTGTAAGGGAACCACTAATTCATATACACTAATTAACAACATGCGGCATATGGATTTACACATGTGATAAGTTAGCTAGTAAGGCTGCCACCCTTAACTCTTAATTTCCAAAATGATGTTTCTTAGCTAACTGTACACAATGCTTTACATATCCTGTAACTCATATATAACAGAGCTATTGCAGTTTCAGGATAACAAAGCTCAAGAAATCAAATTAATACCAGCTGAAACATGATACACTGCAAGAATCCTAATTTCTCCCAAATTAGAAACTAAGGTTTTTCCAAGATATTATGAATAAAACGTATGTTTTCACTGGTGTCCACATTTCAAACCAAAGAAACTGTGAGAAAGACCAGATCAGCTAAAAACATTCCTTTAATAAGTTTGTACCAGCAGAAACTTGCCTCTAAAATACTTAATTTTATTAGTGAAATGGTACCAAAGATAACAAGTATACAAACAATCTCTTTGCTCTATGCTACTTACACATCATAAATAAGACAGCTGTTGTTGCAAGACACAATCCTTCACAGTCTCCCTGTAAGCATACAGATTTGTCATTCTTTTATCAGAATAAGCTGTTTACCAGCCAACAGCATGTGGCTTAAACATCACAAAAATGACTGTCTATACTTTACATGGTAAAGCATTTTCTATAGTTTTAAATGTACACAGTGGCAAGAACATTAAATCCTACCGAAAATGAAGAGTGATTAAGCAGCTTCACAATCGAACTGGGTTTCATTACCTTAGTAATTGGGTGAATTTTTCATTCCCTGTACTAGGCTTTTTTTTAATCCCCCCCCCACCCCGAACAATCAACTACATAAAGGAAAATAAAAACTAATTGAAAGCAAATAGCTAATAGGCTACTAAGTTTTGTGGGTTTTTTTAATTCAAAGAAATAACTCTTCCAATGAGGTAAGGCAATTAAGTAATTTGATTGTATTAAATTGTATTAAAAATAATCTACTCAATTTTAGGTATAAATAAGGTTTAAAGGTATGACTCTTAAAAAATCTCATGTAACTGATTAAACTAGTTCAGAGAACACAAGCCATGTTTTACCTTGACAAAAATATTTGCTTCATCAGTCTCTTCTTACATGCTTTCTCCCCAAAGAATGAAAAAAGAATCTCTACCATGTAACTCCTGTGTAAATTAGAACATTCTTCCCCAAATTATTCATCCCCAATTCTTTGCATACAATTCCTTTTATATCACCCAACAGGTATCAGAGAAGATGATGGAGAGGTTAACAATTAAGGCCATCCAAATGTAGATTAAATGTCTAAAGGGCTCTTTGATGCAGGTGATCAGAAAATGCTTTGTATTCAGCTACTACTTTTGTACAGTGGTGGTCCCTAAATTGCATCTTTGCTTTCATCTATAAATCTCTTCTAAAAATAAAAAATAAAAATGGAGCTTTAGTATTTTAACAAGTGAATCAAACAACTGTTCTGACAAATCACTTGCATTCTTGTCTACAGTATGGTGGTGGCAAAATAGCAATAGAGATCACGTAAGATTTAGCTGAAAATGAGTAACAGCACAAATACATTTCTAGAAAATACCACATTTTAAGAAGGCACTAAAGCTTCTGCTTGTGCTCCCATACTTTTTAAACAAACAAGAAAAAATTGTTTTCATAATGGCACCTGTACTATTTGCAGCTGAACAGACACACTGCAGTACAGCTCAAAACAAAGCTGTTAAGTTCTGATAATGTTGTACAGATGTGCTTACTTCTGGAAGGACAAAAGAAAATGAGAAAACAACCCCAAAATAACCCAGTAAGCTAACCTATTATCTATAGCATGGCAATGTTCCTTTTAGGAACAGAAAAACAGCATGCATTGTTCAAATACTTAAAAAGAAATATTAATTTTAGGGATATTAGTAACAAATTATTTTAAATAATAAACCCCAAGAATCTCAAGCAGTGAGCAAATGAAAAACATACCAGTCAGTCGGTATTTAACATAAGAACCGTAAAACTGTGTTTATGTTCAAAACCCCTTTCCCTACAGTTGTCATTTACAACAGAAGAAAGTGTATATTTATGCACCATTTCCAAGCACATCAAACATTACACATTGAAGTTTTCGTGGATTTTTTAATCCACAAGGTAAAACAATAAAAAATTCATCAACAAGCATTATTTTAAACAACCTTCAATGCATATCTGTAGCTTTTTTTTTGGGGGGGTAGCACAGGTTTACATCTTTCCGTTTCTACTTATTTGTAACAGCTTATGGCGAAACTTAACATAAATCATTTTACAAATAAGTACAGCCATCATGGAAACACATGGATTTTCAGAGATGAATAGTTCTGATGGCATCTGCCTTTTCATGGTATAACTACTGGTCCGTGCTCTCTTGCTTTACAGCAAGAAGACAAGAAAGCTATCACAAGAATCAGAAGAGCTACTAGTACTATCAACACGTTCAGGTTGATTGCTTTGACATTTTCTTCCTCATTCTGGGAAGTAAAAAGCTTTGGATTTCATTCCTTAGTTGAGTAAGAAGTCCATTCTTAGCTTTAAACCTCTTCCATTTTAATTGAGAGGTTTTCTTCATTTGGTTGACAGTTCCCATTCTGTTGTAGTTTGACTTCATCTGTCCTTTGTGCATCTCTGTTGTCTACTTCCTTGTCAGTTTCTGAATTCTGATCCTCTTTAGAGTGATCTTTGTCCTACCAAGATAAAATTATTTTACAAAAACAAAAAAAATCATATTCTTAGCATTGTAGGATGTGACTTCCCATCAACTCTTGGTATTTTTATTGTCTCAATTTTTTACATGCCTATCTTGTCTCATTAAATTCTTATTTAAAAAATATCTTATTAAAAAACTGCTTTCTTTTCAATCGGGTGAAGTTAGGCACTCATAACAACCCATCATCCAAGAAATTATTGCCATAAAGTGATCTGTCTTTATCATCAATATTCAGAAAAAAAAGGACAAGCATCATCATCAAACCTATGAGAAACTGCTCCAGAAAGTAAGATTCCACCGTATTTTCTAAATAAAATAGGTCTAAATGTTTTCTTTCATATTTTTGTCAGGTATCTGATGCAATTTAAGAGAGTCCTTGGGTAAGATGCGCACAGAGTCACCTAAACCAGCTGTTTTGTAACAGCTGAATAATCCTCAGTACAACAAAGTACTCCTTAAAGGCATGTAACATTTCAAATTCTAAGATTAAGCTATTTGTAGATGTTTCTTTTCTCAAGCACACCACCTACTATTTTGCAGGGGAAAATCTTCCCCCAACTCTTCAACTTTACTCCTGCAGAGTCCGACATGCAGACCAGGACCAAAGCAACCAGAGAGGAAGCTAAAGAGTGTAAATTTATTAAAAGAGTAATCTTTTCAGCCTGACAGCCAAGGTGTCCCTGAATACTGCTGCTTAGTTACACAGTCTGCTTCCTGCCTGCTCACACAGGTAGGCAGCCAGCCAAGTCATAACATGTATCACAGAACAAGAAAGACAAATCCAAAAACAGTGTTTCTGTAACCTTTTCACACAAGCTCCTATAGGTCCAGTAAAGCTCCTTTCCCACTAACACCAACTGCAGGTCTACAACTGTCAAAAGTTAAACCCAAATGCTAATAATTGGATAAGGAAAACAGGAGAAAAAGAAGGGAAGTGGAAAATAAATAAAAAGGCAGGCAATTTCAGAAATGGCTCCACTAGTACCACTTCACTCTGCTGAACACTTAGCCACACAGCTTACCTTCAAAGCAGTTGTGGTTTTGTCAGATTTCTCCTTTCCCTCTTTTTCTTTACTACTTTTTTTCTTGGAGGTGGAGCGTTCTCTTTCTCTCCTTTCATTATTTGTATCTCTTTCTCTTTTTTTTTCTTTCTTGTTTCTGTTTAAGAAATTATTTATTCAAATCAGAATTTGATCCAACAGCAACAACCTTCAAACTATTTAACTGCAAACTAAACTCTCATCTGTGGGTATAAAAAACAACCCCACAAACCAAACTGTAACAAAACTCCCTTCATGAAGACAAGGGAATTTTTTGACTGAAGACGGATAAAGAATGCATGTGTTTAGTACTCATAGTATTTGCGAAGAGAAAACCAAATTAATCTGTATCCCATTACGGGCTTTTATTGATTTGAAGCAAATTTGCATTGTTGAGAGATTTGAAAGTCTCTAGTTGAAAGCTCAGTCCATGAAGGTTTTTTGTTTCAGTGAGGTTTGGTTTGGTTTTTTGGTTTAAAACTGAATCATACTGATCAACTGACACCATCTGAGATGATTAGTGCAAAGGCAGTAAAACAATTAAAATACTAAATTCTTCCTCCTTTATTGCTCATTAACTTTTATGTTTACTGACCTTCTTGGAGAAGGAGTTCGTGAAGACTTTCTTTTTGTTGTTTTGGATGTTTTAGGAGACTTGGAGGGACTTCTACTCTTCCTTTTACGCCGCTCTCTACAGGACCAAGAAATTCAAGACCATAAAAAACTCAAAAATAAACTCAGGAACCAGATAAAACCAGAAAGCTCTTAGAATGGTCTGACACAACAACTAAGTAAATATGCCCAAATTTAACACATATATTTAACATATATACCACCAGCAGCGTATGAACTATAGAAAGTAAAAAAAACCCCAACTTTGTAAGTTTCAGTTTGGTGGGAATGGAGACGCCGGAAGTAAAAAAAAAAAGGTTGTGCCCTTTCAGATTTTAGCTTTTTGCTTATCCTTACATGCTTGTATCTGATAACAATGGAAACACACGGAATTCACTAATCCTGTAAGCGTTTCTTCAGGCAGAAAAATAATCCAATTGAATGAAGAGCCTCCACCTTCAAAAGAACATTATGCTTGTTTACTAGCTAACTTCATATCAAAATAAGGTTTTGTACTAAGTCCACTAGACGAGAAGCAGTAATTTTCACTAGAATTCTTTGCCCAAGTACATGGCATTTGAGCCTTCCATGGCACTTTCTTAAATAGCACAATTCTTAAACGGGAGTATAATCATAGCAAACTAAAGTATGAATTTTTTGGTAACATCCAGCTAACTACACTTGCTATTTGACATTAGGAAGTGGGTCTTCCACCACGGTACTTGTAAGCTATACATTGTCAAAATCAATTTTTTTCTTTTGTCCTTTTTTTTTTTTTTGACACTTATGTAATTCAACATTCCTGAGGCCTACAGACTTTTCTGTCTGTTAGGTTTTCAAAGCTGGCAGAACCACCTCTACATTGTGTTGGTCTTCCACGCATAAAATGATGTTTAAAATGCATTAAAATAGAAAGCTGCATATGCTTAAAGATGCCACAGTATTTTGCCCATAAACCTCCAAAACAACATGGACATTTCATATAACAGAAATGGAATGTTCAGAAACAATTACACCCTTTTCTCCCTTGTATGAACCACAAACTCCTGAATTTTGAGAACAGTGGGAATTTTGCTCTTGTCCATTTAAATGATTATAATATGTAGAACTTTTCCAATTCATCCAGCACTTCCTTCACTCAAAGTCATAAAATCAGGTATCTAAATTTGACATGTGATATTATGTGAACTCCTTGATTCCTGAAGTGTTCAGAAAGGACTTCTCCCACCAAAGCTTCTGAACTTTTGTTAGCCACAATGCTTTTAGAATATGCCTGAGTGTCCTGGTTTCAGCTGAGAGAGAATTAATGCTCTTCACAGTAGATAGCGTGGGGTTGTGTTTTGGATTTGTGCTGGAAGCAGCGCTGATAGTGGAGAGATGTCTTGGTTGTTGCTGAGCGGTGCTTGCACAAAGCCAAGGCCTTTCCTGCTCCTCACACCACCCTGCCAGCGGGATGGCTGGGGATGCATGGGGAGTTGGGAGGGGACAGACAGGACAGCTGACCCCAACTGACCAAAGGGATATTCCATACCATATGGCGTCATGCTCGGTTTATAAGGGGCTGGGGGGAAGAGAAACTGGGGGGTTCTTCCCAAGTGACAGAGCCTTGCTTTCCTGGGGATGGCTGAACGCTTGCCTGCCATCAGGAGAGGGGATTGAATTGTTTTGCTCTGCTTGTGCACGCAGCTTTTCCTTTACTCATTAAACTGTATCTGAACCCACGAGTTTTTTCACTTTCACTCTTCTGATTCTCTCCCCCTTCCTGATGGGGAGGACTGAGTGAGCAGCTGCATGGCACTCAGCTGCTGGCTGGGGTAAAACCATGACACCGAGTTAGTCCACTTACGAGTTTATAATCAGTCTTACAGCCTCCTTTTGCTGTACTGAATTTATCCAGACTTCCACCCAGTTTAGCCTCTCTCAGAGGCAAAACCAGCTACATTAACCTGAACATCTACCTGTATCAGCATCATTATGGAATGTTACTTTTTACTTGTACCTGGCCATCCAGCCAGCTAAACAAGGTATCCCTATCTTCGAGCTGAGATACATTCACCTTTCCAATGGCTAGCCAGACAAGTGACATGCTTGCTTCCTGCTGTTCAGCCATCCAGCTGAAGAGTGACAAGTGTTATCACCCAACTGTTCGTAAGATCTAGAGACCACTGCTGTACAGTATGTAAGTAACCAAGGAACTATGTAACAGTGACTCAAACTTTCATCAGGACAAAGATGATGTGTGATGTCGCTTTATCAAGCTTTTGGACGGCTCCAATAGCAAAATAATGGCACAAGAATCATCTACTTACTGTCCTCAAGGACTATACTATACAGTTATGTGAAAGGCAACCACCAGTAGCCCAATAAGAAACTATGTTCTATCAGACATCATACAGAGCTCTCTGTAATAGATCCTACTTTATACGAAAATGATTTTACTTTATAGGAAAATCTACACAACTGAAATAATACGAATTTAATTACAACAGACATGGCGATATTGATACATAAAGCTAAGATGGTGTCTCACTGAGCTGAAAAGTAAAAAAAAAAATATGAAAAATTTCTAAACAAACCTGCTGGAGCTACGAGATCTTCTTGAAGAGCTATAGCTTCTTGGGGGTGTTCTGGATCTCTTCTCTCTCTTCTTTTTATCATCTCTCTCTTTTTCTCTTTCTCGCTCCTTCTCCTTATCCCCATCTCTTTCCTTCTCTTTGTCTCTGTCTTTATCTTTGTCCCCTCCTTTGTCCTTATCTCCCTCCTTGTCCTTGATCATCTCTCTGTCTTTCTCCCCTTCTTTCTCAGTATCTTCTTTTTCCTTGTTCTGGTCTACCTCTTCCCTGTCTTTTTCCTTCTCCTTATCTTTCTCCTTTTCCCTGTCCTTGTCCCTGTCCCTATCTTTGTCCTTATCCTTGTCCCTATCTCTATCCCTGTCTTTGTCTCTGACTCTCTCTCGATCTTTGTTTCTCTCTTTATCTCTGTCCCTGTCCTTCTCCTTGTCCTTCTCCCTATTTCTCTCCTTATCTCGCTCTCTTTCCCGGTCTTTGTCTCTGTCTCGGTCTCTCTCCTTCTCCTTGTCTCGATCTCTCTCTTTCTCCTTTTCTTTGGCCTTCTCTTTTTCCTTGACCTTTTCTTTGTCTCTTTTCTTGTCCCTGTGAAAATTCAAACACAAATCCATTAACTCATCTTTGAACTTGTCAGTTAAAATGACAACTAACTCTTTAACATAAGGGTAATTGCTCAAGATAAAGCATGCATCTCTGTTGAAAAAAATAGTAATTATTTGATTTTCCACCCCTGTTCACCATGAAGGAAAGGTTATATAGCTAGGAAAAATTTGGAAACCAACTTGGAGAAGGGGAGGCCACAATCAGATCAAACTTGTGATCTTCAGAGCAATGTTATTACATTTTGAGAATATGTTTCTTCAACTCACAGTTTTGTTATCATATATATATAAAATTTTCTACATTTTGTCAGGAGTGAGACAAACTCTACCATCTGTAAATCCACTCTTTAGTAAAAGACTGTCCACATAAAACGGACTGCAGATTAGCCACCACTGCCGCCGCCTCCATGAATAATGACAACTGACTGACAGAAGTCTTTAGAGTGTTCTCTCACACTGATATTCTGGAACTGCTTCAAAGTCCAGCAACAATTAATATAGGAAATAAAAAACACAGGGATAATATTTCACCAAACAAATTCTTTCAAAATACAAATGTAAGGTCAAAACTTAATCAAGACAATTCAATCATCTGTCATGTCATTATGAATTAAAAAAATCATTGACAAATTGTTAAGATAGTAAAAACAGAAGCAAGGATAACAGAACAAGTCAGCTTCTTTGGGATAGGCAGAATGATACATGTTAATAAAAAGAACAGTCCAAATAATGTTCTAGTTGTCAAACCAAACAAAAATTAACAGCTTTGACTAGAAGATCACATTTTGGTACAGGATTACTTGGAAGTGCAAGACTCCACCTTTCTAGCAGAGACACACAAGTCCTAGACCTGTCTCTAAGACATATGAAAATGAGAGAGAAACAGGAGAGAGCACAAGTAAATTGATTAGCAAGTCTTTACATGTTCTAGAGAATGAGACTGACAGAAGTTGCTGTGTCTATTGGTATTGGTACCTATTCTAAGATTCTAAAGAGACTCCTTCACACATGAAAGGTCCTAGGCACAGCCCCCAGCAGTGTTCTTCAACAGACGAAGTGTTTGGCAGTATCTTCTCCTCAACTGCTAATAAATAGTAGAATGTTGTATGCTCTGTGACCTGACAACTTTGGTTCCCATCAGGTTTTGGCGAATACTTCTTTAGAAGTCTCAGACAAGGAATATAAGATCACAAAATGTAACATGAAACAGCACACAAGCCCTGCAATAGCGAAGAGTCTCACAATGACCTCTGAAGTGCCTTCCAGTTATTTATCGCAGAGATTTCATTGAACTTGCCCCTTCCAGTGAGCAGATATGTCAAGAAGCTCAGACAAGAGAATCAAAAGGGATGAAACAGAAAGACAAGTATCAAGACTTCCATTCATGACTTTCATGGACACTTCTGTTTTGTGTCTATGAACAGACACTTCTGTTTTGTGAATATTCACAACTTCATCCCTCAGAAAATCACGTTCTTATCTCGTTGGAATTTCTAAGTTCAATAATTAGATGATCAGACTTAGAATAGAGACGTATTATATCCTGAAATGCAAATATGTAACAGGCACACACATTTGTGCCCACAGCAGTGTACAGCCAATGAGATAGCTAAAGGCTAAAATAAAAGCTCATGCAGAGAAACTATACACATTCTCAGAGCTCAGCATCCAGTTCAGCCTGAATCCAACCTTCTTAACAGATACTGACCAAACAATCATTATGCACTTTTTGTGTGTTGCACAAAAACATTTCCTAATTTATTGGTTAAAGTCTGGCAATTAAAGTTACCTATTTTCAGTCAGCTTGTATGCTGGTATAAATGTAGACTAGACTATCAAAGTTTAGGTAGCTCAGTGCAGTCATTTAAGTCCCACAGTACACTCAGCATTAAAATTTACTTTCTATTATTTTGTCCCAGAGACAAAGCCTAGGGATAGGCTAAAGCATTTAGAGACTCCACCCTTTACCATCACCTAAAAGGTTTGTCAGATTTTTTTAAAAACTCTGTACTGTGTGCTAAGAACAACAGTATCATTTCTTAGAAATGTAACTCACCGAGAACGAGAACGACTTCTTGATTTCCGTCTTTCTCTAGATCTAGACCGTTTTTTCAGGGGACTTCTGGATCTGCGTCTGTCCTTGTGTCTTGAGAGTGATCTGTTGCCAGATCTACTTCTACACAAGACCAGAAGAAAAACATTTTAATATTGAAATTTCATAAAAATTAGGTCAACCAGCAAAGGAAAAAAAAACATAAATCTTGCCCCACTACATAAAATTGTATGAAGAGTTACACCTCAGTAGTATACTGCCTACCAACATTTTTGCAAATACAGATACTTTACACTTAACCAGTTGCACATGCCCTCCTTTGAAACAATGCACCATTTAAGTAATACCCATGTTTCATACTAACCTCCATGAACATTCTGGAAAATATAGATTCGTGCCATATTAGGATAGCTGTCCTTAGTGAATTACAGTGCATAACATCTACTATAGACCATTTCTAGCAGCTTGCAAAAAATAGTCACATTTTGTTTCTTTTCCAGGCCCAATCACAATCCTATACTCATTTTTTCCTCAAAATAACACCTGTTTTTTGGAAGATCATACTCCCTAGGAAAGCAAAAAAAAAAAAAGCTGAATTTGAACATTAAGTTTCAAAAAAATACACCATTGGACATTTTGCCTGAGAGGTTGAGGTACCATGAAATTTAACTTACCAAAGACATAAAGGCCATGTATATTACTCAACAAATCCTGAAGAATGGGGAGGTACAAAAAATAACAGCTCCACCTGTCTTCCGCAGCTCAAGACACACAGAGTAATATATACCAAGAGGAAAGGAGAGGCAATTGTTTTTTACCTACAGCTTTGCTCCACTTACCAGCACAGAAATACAAACTATAGTGCAAATCTATTACAGTACATCTGGAGTTGACTGCCCCGGAGTGGAAACACAGCCCCCCCATTTGCCAGGGGCTGATTGAGACTGCACTGGAACAGGGTGAAGCTCCAGAGCACCCGCAATACATTGATGACGCCACTGTATGTGGCAGATGAATTCTCTGAGAAAGGGAAGAAAACAGTCCAAATCGTTCCGAAAGCCAGTTCTGCCACAAAACGAAGGTCAAGATCCAGTTTTTAGGAATAAAATGGCAAGATGGGCATCGTTAGATCCCAATGGATGTCATTAACACAGCAGCTATGCCTCCACCAACTAGCAAAAAGGAAACACAAGCCTTCTTAGGCCTTGTGGGTTGCTGGAGAATGCACACTCCAACTTACAGTCTGATTGTAAGTCCTCTCTACCAAGTGACCTTGATTAAGGATTTCAAATGGGGCCTTGAGCAACAACAAGCCTTTGAACAAATTAAACAGGAAATAATTCATGCAGTGGCCCTTGGGCCAGTTCAGGCAAGACCAGATGAAAGAAACATGCTCTGCACTGCAGCTGAGGAGAATGACCCTACCTGGAGTCTCTGGCAGAAAGCACCAGGGGAGACTCAAGGTTGACCCCTGGGGTTTTGGAGGCAGGGATATAGAGGATGCAAGGCCCTCTATGCTCTAACTAATAAATAAATAAATAAAAATATGGCAGCACATGAAGCGGTTCGAGCCACTTCAGAGGTGGCTGGTACTGAAGCACAGTTCCTCCCGGCATCCTGACTGCCTGCGCTGGGCTGGGTATTCAAAGGGAGGGTCCCCTCTACACATCATGCAACTGATGCTACATGGAGGAGTACGTGCGTCACAGTGATCACACAGTGGGCTCAAACAGGAAACCCCAGTTACCCAGGAATTCTGGAAGGGATCATGGACTGGCCAGAGGGCAAGGATTTCAGCATGTCACCAGCGCAGCTGGCAACACATGCTGAAGAGGCTCCACTGTGTAACGAACTGCCAGAAAACGAGAAGCAACCTGCCCTGTTCACCGATGGGTCCTGTCGCTTTGTGGGAAACCATCGGAGGTGGAAAGCTGCTGTACGGAGTCCTGTATGACAAGTCACAGAAACTGCTGAAGAAGGTGAATTGAGCCAGTCTGCAGAGGTGAAAGCCATCCAGCTGGCTTTAGATGTCACTGACTGAGAAAAATGGCTGATGCTCTCCCTCCATACTGACTCACGGATGGTGGCAAATGCTCTCTGGGGTGGTTACAGCCATGGAAGCCGAGCAACTGGCTCTGGGCTGCTCCACTGTGGCAAGATACTGCTGCCTGGCCAAAGAAGCTGGTTGTAAAAGTATGCCACGTAGATGCCCACCTACCCAAGAGTTGTACCAAGAGGAACATCAGAACAACCAGCAGTGGATCAGGCTGCTAAGATTGAAGTGACTTGGGTGTATCTGGACAGGCAACATAAAGGCAAATTATTAATAGCTCATTGGGCCCTTGACACATCTGGTCATCAACAAAGAGATGCAACATATAGATGGGTTTGCAACTGAGCGGTGGACTTGACCGTGGATGACATCTCACAGGTCATCCATGCATGTGAAACATGTGCTGCAGTCAAGCAAGCCAGTGGGGTAAAGCCTCTGTGGTATGGAGGATGATGGTTGAAATCTAACTACAGGGAGGCCTGGCAGACTGACCACATCACAATCCCACAAACCCACCAAGGCGAGCGCTATGTACTTACAATTGGTGGGAGCCACTACTGGATGGCTAGAAACATATCCCATGTCCCATGCCACCGCCCAGAACACTATCCCAGGCCTTGAAAAACAAGTCCTGTGGTGACACGGCACCCCAGAAAGAATGGAGTTAGACAACAGGACTCATTTCCAGAACAACTTCATAGACACCTGGGCCAGAGAGGATAGCATTGAGTGGGTGTATCACATCCCCCACCATGCACCAGCCTCTGGGAAAACTGAACAGTACAATGGGCTGTTAAAGACTGCACTGAGAGCAACGGGTGGTGGGACCCTCAAACATTGGGACACAGATTTAGCCAAGGCCACCTGGCTAAGTTAACACCAGGGGATCTACCAATCAAGCTGGTCCTGCCCAATGGAAACTTCCACATACTCTAGAAGGGGATGAAGTCCCCGTATTGCACGTGAAGAATACGTTGGGGAAGACAGTCTGGGTTGGCCCTGCTGCAGACAAAGGCAAATCCATCTGTGAGATGGTCAAGGACCTGGGTGCACTTGGTGGGTGTGTACTTCCAGGGGATTTGATTCTGAGCGAGAATAGCCAATGACTTAAATTGTATAACATTAAGTACTACATAACCCTGCCACTGTTATGTCATCACTGCTGCAACTGCTATATGCCACATCAATGGTATTACAGTAAGAATCATCCAAATTAATGAAGGATGAACTTTGATGAAAACAAGGAAAACCAGCCAGCCTATATGCTCAGGGTGTTAACAGTAAACTACATGTTTGATCCACAACATACAGGTAACTACTACTTTTTAAAATGTGGGTCACAAAATGGTATTATGCTGTATGTTACAAATGCACCATGAAACCATAGAAATGGTTATGCTACATGGCACAAGTGCCTTCTAGTGTGTTTCAACCAAAAGTAATGCTGAAAACATGTAGAGGGAAAGAGTATCTGTTCAGAGACGAAGTTACTGGTTACTCTGATCTGCTCAGTGCAAGTCAGCAATCTTCTCTACAGGGATACTTGTCTTCTCTCTCAGTAAGAACTTTCAGCAACCACCACCACTCAAAAACCATGACTTACCTGTGTTTTGAGTGTGATCTTTTCCTTCTAGATCGGGATTTTGAGCTAGATCTGGATTCTGAACGAGAATGGGAACGAGATCGACCGCCTTTTCTTTCACTGCTCTTTCCAGACTCTGAGAGGAAAAAACCACTTTGCAGTGTAAGCTCAGAACATTTAAAGATCCCAGTTAACAATCTGGCACAAGTGGAAAGTACCACATATAGTGCAAGGGGCCTACTCTTTGCACATCTTCCTTCTTTGCAAATATCCTTCAGTAACATCCAAGAAAGTCATTGCATATACTCGTTGAGTGCAGCCATCCTGCAGCAGTACACATAAACCAGATAATTATAAACAGCTAGCTCTATTAGGAATGGGATTTACGTTGCTGCCACAATGCACAAGATCACAACATGTTCTCCTCTTGGTCTATTACATAATTTAATTATTTTCTTTTTTTTTTAAATAACCTGAGAAGAATAGAGTAAATTTAGAGGGCATAATTTTGAAAACAAGCATGAATGTAAATAGTAATTAGTATTTTCTATGCTTTCAGGTATTTCAATCACTGTGCAAATCTTAAAGTTTTATTCCTCAAACACTGTTTTGTGGGAGGAAGGCATGGACATAACAGGGTGAAAAGTCTGATCCAAATGCCAGGAAGTCAACAGAAACCTTAACAGTGACCTCACCAGACTTTGGTTCAGACTCTAAAAGATTGTTATTCTGCTGCTTTACGTTAACAAAATATTAGAGTTATTTTTCTTCCAACCCTAAAAAAAACAAGAGAAAATACCCATCCCCCCCAAAAGACCCCCGAAGACTCTGCACTATCTAACCTACATAAGACAATGTCTGGGTTTGTTAGTAAGAATAACGACCAAATCTCAGCAAGGAAAAGAAAAAGGAGGATCAACTGCAACATTAACAAGCTGGGAAGTTTTTTATGCTGTGATTTTGCAATCAGTGTAAGTCAGAGTAATTCAGCACTGAAATGCCTGTCTAACCTCTCAACCCATCAACACCTTCCTCCCTGACCTGGTATCTCAAGTGTTAACAGGGATCAGAAAACCAATCTGTATGAAAAAAAAGTCCTTTACAATACATGAAGTTTTATCTCAGATTCATTCTCTGATCCCATTTGCTATGAGGATGCACAGTCTTGAGCCAGCATGAAAAAGAGCATAGCACAGGGATAAAATTAGCATGCTGCAGATAAGGAAAGCAAAATATTACTGCTTTCAGAACCATGCTAGCTCCCTCTGATCATGAAACCGGGGCATTAATGGGTGCTAGAGGAGAACAAAACAAAATATAAAGCATTTTCTTTTAAAGATTTTCAAGTACTTTGAACTTAAAAAGCATCGACATTAGGTATTTAGTATTAACTTTGTATTTTTGAAAACATTCAGTGAGCATGTATCTGAAAATAAGACAGGACAAAATAAAAAGTCAGCTTCATTTCACTGCTTTGTTGCCTGAATACAGTTTTGACTATTTTCTTCTTTTTCCACCACGTACTGTTCACCTTTGAAAATATGTTTGAAAACGCTCTTAAAAGTCTGTGTGCCAAGGTACACATAGAACGTGTCTATTATGTAATGAACATAATATACCTACCTGGCTCAATAGCAGCAGATATGAAAGACTGAGCTTCCCTTACTCTCTTCATCACTTCTTCCAGTTCCTTGGCAGCAGCTTGTGGTGTCATTTCGGGAGGCTTCACTATTGCATTATTGGAGTGATTTATTCTAAATTAAGGAATAACAAAACGTTTAACTCCCAAACACCAAGAACAGAAAATACCTCAACAGCAATGTACAACAAAAGAGTTCCAAGTTCAGCAAAACTACAGATTTGTCTTAACTCATTTGTTCTAAGTATCTGAAATGTCTTTTATTGCTTTTAAATCTTACAATTTTTAAGGCAATGTAGCACAGTATTTCTGTGTTAAAATACTTTCAAGCAGATATTTAGGAATCTATTTCTCTATTTCAGATCAAATCTCTACATTAAGGACTAGTAATTACACACACATCAAACAGAAAGCTTAATTAGTACTCTGCATATTCTTTCACTACTATAGCTTCCACTACCTCAAGAATAAATATAAATACATTTTACTCAATGCCATCCATATTCTTCTCAGAGAAAGTGATGCTCAACCTTGAAACTGGAGTTCATAAAAATGTTCCAGTTTGCTGACAATAGGTCCTTATATTGAAAAAATAATCACCACAGCAGTTTCCTGCACATCAGACACATAAATGTATAAGAATACAAAGAAATCTCTCAATAGTAACACAGATAATTAATTATTTCTTACTTCAGTGGTCTGTCTCCAAACATAACTCCATTAAAGGCAAGAGCTCGAGGTACAGAATTTTGGTCTGCAAATTCCACAAAAGCAAATCGCGTCGGTTGCGTCTCATCCCCGGCCATTCGCACGAATTTGACTTCTCCAACTTGCTTAAAAAATTCAAGCAGCTGATCTGCTGTTGTAGTCTAGAAACAGTCAAAGAGCTCAGCTGAAGTAAAATATATAATGAAAACCCCTTATCCAATATAGTAGGTAATCTAAGAGCTAAAGATTTTGGAAAGATTCCTTATTACACACGTAACTTGACTTCTGTAATGTTACATTTTTAGACACATACGGTTTTTTTTTCCATTACTCTGAAGACTATACTACAATTTAAAATAGTGTAACTACAAGCTCTGAAGTCCCACATCTAGGTTAAAAAAATTTACACATGATTTTGCACTTTTCAGGCAACTTGTTTGAAATAACTGATGACAAATTTCCTTAGACACCTGTACCCAAGCTACTGACTGCGAATTTTGATCAAGTTAAAAAAAACAAATCCAAACAGTATTACAAGATACAGCTTTTATCTGGTTTTTTACTAGCTTCCAGCTTGTTTTATTTTATCACGATCAGTACTACTTCTACACTCTAGCAGCTACTTTGGCAGTCAAAAAAACCCCCAAAATAAAATACTTATATTGCCACCAGTCAAAAGCAAATAGTTTTTCAATTAATTCCATCAACTGCTGAAAAAAAACAGGTTTCTGACAGACCTAACTTTACTTGTTTTGTTTTAGAAACACATAGTTATTTATGCTAATATTGCAAATTTCCCTAGGCCACATCATTCCATCTACTGCACTTAAGCAAGTGCACACTGTTGTAGAGGACAGCTACCGTGATCTCCTGACACTGGACGTTTCAACAACACACACAATCATTAAGTGTACTTCTTGAATTCAGCTACAGTGTGATTTCTCTGATAACCTGCCAGAATGAATTTCACAGGCTGGTCCAATCTGACTGGCACAGGAGCACTCAAAATATCACCAGTAACCAAAAACTTTTTTTTTTTGTTTAAATTCCTATTGTCATAGCGTAATGAAAACTCTAACAATTAAGATTAGAATTCATAAAGTACAATTACAATTCTATGCCTTCCATCAGTATTACCATCACAGAAAAAAAAAAAGCTACCTGGGAATTCAAGTTTCCAACATAGACTGTTCTTCTGATTTCATCAATTTTGGATGGATCCACATTCCCCATAATTGGTGGTTGGGGTATTTCTCCCAGTGCTGTAATATTAGGGTCCAATGCTGCTGCTGGTATAGCCCCCAAAGTGCCAAGTGAAACACCAAGCTGGAAAACACAAAGATAGAATATGCTTTGCAACCAAGTGCTGGTGGGAGATATTTCACTTGTTAATACTCGCCTGCCTTTTGCATTTCTGTAAAAATAAATCTAATTAATATAGGCAATAATTTAAACTTTAAGGTCCTGGTTGAGCACTTTTTTTAAATAAAAATCTACCCATAAATAACCTTCCACAGTTAAAATTTTCTGTGGACTATCAAGTTAATATCTTATCTGGCCAGAGGTCTGGCCAGGGATGCAGTATATCAATCACAAAATGTATAGGCTGGAATTTCTAATGCTTCCAATCAATCAAATTGAGTGAGATGCCTTCAAATACTGATAATATTCTTATGTTTTTTGCCACAATAAGTACGAGGAGTAGATGAGGAACTGTTGAGTCCTTGCCCAGCAAGGGAAGAAGGGAATTTGCAGTGCCCAGTGTCTATTTGTTCTGTAACAGGGAACAAAGGGACAGATACGGTGCCTTTTGGACAAACACATCACATAAGGCAAAATTAATTACACTTGAAATCGATGGATATTAAGTCTAAATTCTTCCCCTACAAACACAGTCTAGTCCTAGAGAATGAGGACAATACAGCTCCCATTTTTGGAACTGGAAACTGAAATCTCTTCAGGGGGATGTTATAAAAAAAAAGGGTCACTTAAAAATCACTACTAAATTGGTCTGCTGAGTTCCTGGTTTGAATTTTACTTTCTCCACCCAAAAAGCAACTGCCTTTCCGGCACACAAATTTTCTACAAGTGTGACAACTTCTCAACAAGCTACCAGTAATTTTCTTTATATTTAACAAAAGAGAAAACTACTCTATCTTAACTTGAAATTTTCCCTGAATAGATCACAGCAGCCTCCTGATGTCAAGAAAGGCTTAGAGAGGCAAAAGCAAACTGAGCAGAAGTAGCAGCAGCTAACTCCTCTGCTTTTTGTAGTGAATCATAGAATCATAGAAGCGTTAAGGTTGGAAGAGACCACCAAGATCATCCAGCCCAACTATCCCCACCCCACCTATTACCCACTAAACCATGTCTCTAAGTACCACATCGAACCTTTCTTTAAACACACCCAGGGACGGTGACTCCACCACCTCCCTGGGCAACCCCTTCCAATGCCTGACCACCCTTTCCAAGAAGAAATATCTCCTCATCTCCAACCTGAACCTCCCCTGGTGCAACTTGCAGCTGTTCCCCCTTGTCCTGTCACTAGTTATCTGCGAGAAGAGGCCGACCCCCACCCAGCTCGACACAGCTTCCTTTCAGGTAGTTGTAGAGGGCAATAAGGTCTGCCCTGAGCCTCCTCTTCTCCACACTAAACAACCCCAGTTCCCTCAGCCGCTCCTCATAAGACTTGTGCTCCAGACCCTGCACCAGCTTCATTGCCCTTCTCTGGACACGCTCCAGGGCCTCGATGTCTTTCTTGTAGTGAGGGGCCCAAAACTGGACACAGCACTCTAGGTGTGGCCTCACCAGGGCTGAGTACAGGGGGACAATCACCTCCCTGCTCCTGCTGGCTACACTATTC
>VWZZ01005696.1:87846-125688 GCA_013399095.1 Psophia crepitans
TCCAGTCATCTGGGACCTCTCTGGTTGACCATGACTGCTGACAGATGATGGAGAGCGGCTTGGCAATCACATCCGCCAGCTCCCTCAGCACCCTCGGGTGGATTCCATCTGGCCCCATGGACTTGTGGCAGTCCAGGTGAAGCAGCAGTTCTCTGTTTCGACCTGAATCGTGGGGGGTTTATTCTGCTCTCTGGCCCAGACTTCCAGGTCCGGAGGCTGACGGTCAGGCAAACAAGTCATGTTGTAGAGATATCAAGTAAAAGCACTCTAATGCAGCATTTTAATATTCCAAAGAACTGTGTCAATCTAACTATTATGTTTTAACAAATTTTTAGGGAGTGGATAGCACTACCACTGGACCAAATTAATGGGTAGGGAAGGACAACAATTAAAATGGACACAACCAAAATCAGTATTCACCCAATGTTTTGCAAAATAATAATCTGAAAGAAAACACCAAGAAAGGTAGTACACAGATAACTTGCAATCCATCCTCGAAAGAGGTACCACAGCTAAACTCTCACTGATGGAGCATACAAGACAACACCCATGGCTCAGATAGTTCTTGTTCTCTGAACACAGAAAAAGCTACTGAGTATAGAGGAAACCAGAAATCAAAAAGCAACAGAATTTTACTTACTGTAGTCAAAGGGGTTGGTGTAGGTATAGGAAGCAACCCTGCACCAGGCATCAGGCTTGTCATAGTAGGAGCAGGCGCAAGTAGAGAAAGGGCTTTGGCTTCATCTGGGATTTTACCTGAAGAAGCAAACGAAAGCATTACACAGAGTTGGAACACTACACAAATGTTCCTCTTTCTATGATTTTACAATTACCCTTGCATTTAAAAATGTAATAAGTAACAATGAATCTAGCTACCAGATCCTTACAAAGAAACAAATAAGAACTTAAGTTTTTCCTTTTACCCTGCTCTACTAGGAAAAACAGAAGTGAGCAAAACTTCAAAGACTAGCAATCTCATTAATGGATTATTATTTTAAAAACTGAATAATGTATATAATTATTTAACACTTTGAGCTATGGGTCACCTGTACTGGAAACTTAACGTTCATGAACCAAACGATATCAAGCATGGACGCTTTCCCAGGGCGGTGTTTTCGCGGTGATCGAAAGTTGTTTTACACATGACAACCGTTCGTGTTGGCTGCATCACTAATAGCACACAGAACATCAGATACAGAAAAGAAGAACATTTTTTAAAGTTTAATCCCCAGAAATGGCAAATAACCAAATCAGTAAAAGAAGAAAAAAAAAAAACCACAAAAAAACCACCCCCTAAACTATGTGCTAACTGAAATCTGTCCTTTTTTTTTTTTCATTATTATTCTTCTGGTGCTACCTACTTTGGATGTAAAAATAAATAGAAGATTAAGACTACTAAACTACTATGACTCCACACAATACATACTACAAGTGAGGTAGGAGGAGGGGAAGGCAGGAAAAATTTAGATTTCTACTGTCTCACACTCTAGGTCACCTCAGTTTATCTGAAACTTTGATAAATTGGCTTTTAATGCACTGAGGTTGAAGAAAATCATAACTGATCAGCTAAGCAAGCTATGTTTTCCCAAAATACGTACTTCCTACTATTTCAACTAAATTATATTCCCCCTGTCATGCTTAAAGTTTACATAATATCTAATCTGAATTAAATGCAGGTTTCACTCAACGTTAGTCACAATTAGTCTGGTAAATGAACTCCCAAAATCTTCAAAAATCAGAAGACTTAATGGTTAAACAATTAGAGTACAATTAAATGTACATATTAAATTTGAAATGCAAAGATATTTCAACTGGTACAAACATAAAACACTACGCTAAAAACTACAGAAAAAAGTTCTAATTACACTAGATATCTATGATCTATTCAAAAATACTTTGGCAATTGCATATACTCTACCCAACTGCACCCTTTGGTATTACTCCATGCACTTTATTAAAGCAAATGCTTTTATTCAAACATTGTTTTATAAGTCAAGTTACATACAAATATTGTGCCAGTGGCTTTTACAGCTTTGATTCAAACTGTGTATGTTTTAACTATAAGCCCCCTAACTTCAGAATTTAAAAATGGATATATAAAAATTCTTATCAAAAAGCAAAATATGAGGTTAAGTTTCAAAACGCTGTGCAGTTTTAGCTATGTGAGTTCCAACAAACCCCACAGGAAACATACTACCTTAAAAAAAAAAAAAAAAAAAAAGAAAAGAAAGAAGTGTTGCAAACCTGTGTTACAGATCTGCAGCAAGGACTGGGTTACAGTTGGATATGACTAAAGAACAAAATAAATCTAAATGAAACAATCTATATGTAGCATGGGTGGAATAGAAAAGATAAAATAACAGTACCCATTTTTTCTCATGCTTCCTATTTACATTTATCTTATGTATGTTAAATTTTGAGGCACTTTGCTCCTTAACATGTAACAAACCACTTGATTTTGCTATCTAAAGGAGAAAAATAGGAAAATTATTAGCACTTCAGAATTAACTGTGCAATAATCACTTCCAGGGCTTTTTTAAAAAACATGCATGAATCTGAGTCATCATCACAATGTTCAGCACTCTTTACAGATCTCATTTTGAAGTCAGACATGCAATGAGAGGTGTACCTGATTTGCCTGACTGCTCATGAGTACCAGGTACCGTGCTGCACATCCTGCCTAGTACGTAGCTAACTAACAGGCTTTCGAATATACAGTTCCAGCAGCTGTGCATGCAAATTAGGCATAGAATTATGTACCAGTTCTTCTGAAAATTGAAATACTTAAGTGTTTTCAAATGACTAATGAACCAGACCTTACCCTGAACAGTGTAACTGGATACACTTGCAGGTTTCTACAGGATTAACAAACACAGCTCAAGTAAATCCAGCGGCAGAAATGCCTCCTAAAGTGATGCACCTGCATTTTGATTTAGATCCTTGGTCAGTAACATACATAAGTATATGCCTAATTTAAGTATGCGCTTACATACAGCCAATTCAATATACACTTAACCAGACAAACTTGAGAGACGCTTAGGCATTTAGCCCTTTCAAAGAGGAACTGAGTTAGGCACATAACTAAACAGACAATGAGTCAAGTTCAGAGAGGTACTTAAATACAAGTCTAAACTTCAAGTACACGGGTCTTCTTACTGAAGTAACTGGAATTATTCACTTGCTCAAACGTTGCAAGGAATCCACTGAACATTTTCAGTTAAGTACACTGTTACAACAGTTCAAAGAATGAATAACATGCATATCTAAACTGTAAAGTTAGCAGCATTATTTCCAGAACACTTTGGTCCTTCAACAACGGAATGTTGTACATTAAATATAAAGTCTAGTTGGTCAGTTCCATGCCACAAAGGAAGATTCATTTTATTCGAGAATGAGAAAATCTCTACAGACAAAACTCTTGAAAATTTGCCTGTATATACAAAGATACTGTCTTTTGAAAAGATTGTTCTCCAGTTTTTAAGACCAGGTCAAACTTTTTAACAATTCTATAGAAAAAAAATCTATTGTGGAGGAAAAAAAAAAAAAGCAGCTGAAATATCTTCCAAATTTACTTCCTTGTTCTTTAGACAGTTTTTAAAAGCAAATTAACATGTGAGACCAAATAACCTCACAAGTTACGGGCTTTACATTTTGGAGTTTTATCTCCATTAATTTATTTATAAAAAGAATACAAGCCCACAAAAATACAACAAAACATGGGTTACGACAACAAATTAGGAAACTTTAGTTTAAGAGTAACTGCTTCATTTTTTAAATTCACAGTATTTAAAAGCTGAATGGAAATGAGTTAAAGATACTTATTTTCTAATGAGGGAAACAGACAAATATGCCACATCTATACCATATCCTTACAAAGATTTCTTACAAGCTCTTGTGTTCAGTAAATTACAGATTCTATGATCATTTATTTATTGATTCCTTATTTTGCAAAAGAATCTGGAAGATGCAGACTAGCCCTGCTTGCCTAGAGACAGCTTATGCTTCTTAGCATATGTACAATTGTCCTAAATATCATTTATGACTGTTACTTTTGTGTATCATCAAAGCACTTAAAAGCCAGTCATCCTTGTCCATAACAATCCATTTTGTTAAATGCTGAACAGGAGTATCTGTGTTAAGCAAGTACTAACACCAATACTTGTATCCCACTCCAAGTGCTCAGAAGAAATTAATTTCCTACTCTTTGTACTGAAACGACACAGTTAATCCTCCCCTCTAAACTCTTTCTTCAATAAGAAAGTCTGCTTGTTTAAAAAATGCTTACTGTTGACAGCTAAACATAATGAAAGGAGTTGTTTTCCTGCTATTTTAAAAAAATGGGAAATGCACAGTTAAAAATAAAAAATAATTTGTGTGATCCAATTCATGATTCTTATTGGATTTAACAGCAGTGATTAAAGAGATTATACCTACTGGCAATTATCTCAACTGCCACAGCTAAATCCAACAGAGATCACAAAGCAAAGCTCTTTATCAGCTGCAGCGTGCAGCCTGGTGCATTACCAGAGTGAAACCAATTGATCCCAATGCAGCTGGCTAGGAAGAGGAATGCCTGAGGATTAGACACAACACCTGGTCCACCACTTCTGTTTCAGGACTTCCATTTCACAAGAAGTAAAGAACATCATTTAGGAGTAAGAACCTTCTCAATCACTCCAGCATGAACTGACAGGGCTTCTGAGACTGTGAGATGACTGAGAAGAAATTTTTTTTTAAAATAAAAACCTCTTCTTGAAATAACCACCACTGGAGCATGTCAAAGTGCAATATGCACATACATACACACACGCACACACACAGAGAACTGATTCAATCTTCCCACGAATAACAGAGTTAAAAGACAATGTGCCTCACATAACACATTCCAACCAAAACTTCAGGCTGCATTTGTACTTATGAGTGGTAAACAGTTTTTTCTGAAAATTACAAAAACAAACAGATGAAATCTTACTGCCACTGACCTCACTGGAGCAAGGTTTCATCAGAAGCAAACAAGTATTTCATGACATTCAATATTCACGGAAGTTCAATTTCAGAAATAATGATTTTAAACTCTTCATATTAGACATAAATAGCGAGCTTGCTTTAAAACAGACCATGCAACCTAAAATAAAACTACTCTGCTGAGAAGAGGAAAAATAGCAGAGACAGATCATGACTTCGCTTTGTAAAGTTAATTTCTCCAGCAGTAAAGGTTTCAACTGTCCTTTTCCACGATAAACTCATCAAGCATAATATATGAAAGAACGTATCTTAAAACTGATACATTTTTTCACTATTCCTGTCTTCTGACACAAAGTGCTCATCTGTTGAATTTAGATGGTTAAACATATTCCAAATTAAATTTATCCATAATTCACAGCACAAAAATTAATCATATTCTAAATTCTGTGTATACCATCCACCATTCATAAGCAGCTTCAGGTCAACTTCAAAATGAAACACTGTGAATCCTTTACAAAACACCATTTTTACAGAACTGAAGTACCAGTTCACAAGTACAAGGGAAAGAGATTTAACAGAACAAAACAAAAAAGGGACAAAATAAAATAAAAATAAAAATAAAAAGAAACAAAGGAAAGAAAGCAAAATAAAATAAAAACAGAGACAGGGCGTCCATCTTCAGCAGGCCAGACTTCGATCTCATTTCCCCCATGAAGGTTTCACTTGGCGGCAGGTTTAGTGGCATGGCAAACAATGCCTAACTCAGGCAAGTGTAACAGGTCTGCCTTGGCCAGTCTAGTCATCTAATAATGCACAAATATCACACAGAGAAAACATATAAAACCAAATTAATAGTCAAAATCCATCTACCAGATAATGTGGACATAAAATCTAGAATGATTAGGGTGGCATCTTTGTTTATCTTTCAACCTTTGCGTTCTCAAAGTGTAACTTTTAAAGAAAAACCTACCGATACACACACACAAAAGTCATATTCTGACAGCTTAATGTTACTTCACTTACATTTTTGTTAAGTAGTTTATTAAATGTCACAAAATTAACTCTGTTTCCATTATGTAGTGATTCCCTCCTCACACTCCCTGGTTTATATACACTCCAAATTTCAGATTTTATTCTGTTTTTTAAAATAAAGTTTTCAGAGTTCCACTTTACCTCTCCTCTATGTTTGATCTGGCGCATGAAATATTTTATTACTGGCACCATTGGCCAAGGATATAATTTTACCTCCCCATAGAATATAGCCATCACTACTTTTAAAGCCTGTGATACACTCCACTGACTCCACTAACAATGCATCACATGATAGTGAATCAAAAGACTTGCACTCTTGTGGTCTCCAAAGCCATACTTATTCCACACAATAAATTCCTCAGGAAGTTAAACCTATATAAATTCACATCTTTATCAACTAAAATTAGTGATTCTGTTAGAAAGTTACAGGGAAACAGCATTAAAATTATTTGACCTCACAACCCAACCACTTGTTCACCTCATTATGCATAAATCTCTCTGGAGTCCAGAATGACTTTGAACAGTGATAATTTCTCTGTAATACATTTTCTTAGAAATGTCTAATAAGTCAGCTACAAATGGGGTTGGAACAAGATTTGTCAGAACTTTGATTTCATTCTCTTCCCATTCATTGTCTACCATCGAGAGACACAGGAAAATGTAGCTTTACCTGCCTGTTGCCATATCACGTCAGGCAGTGATCTCATCACAAGAAAAACACCAGGAAGTGTTGTTCATTCATTAGGCGGCAATCTTCCCTCTCTGGCAGTACTGAACCAGTGTTAAGGTCCTTTCGATGAAGTGTAAAACTAAGATCCTGAATAATTTGTACTCAATTATTACGGGGCAATTTTTCAGTAATAAGGACTCTGGTCCCATTAGCCTCTACAGAGCTTCAAGTGAACATGGCAATATCCTCTTTGTAGGTTAAGAACAAATTCAAAAAATAAAACCAAAAAGCCCCCAAAACAAGGCATAAAAGCAACTAAAAATCTAGGCTTCACAAAGACATATGCCATATGTCCCTATTAAGAAAGCTACAGGGAGAGGTACTATAATGTGGGTCAATACAGCCTTCGGTGAAAGTACTTATAGAGTCTATGAAATTCTGGAGACTTGTCAGAGTTTGCTAGGAATATCCCAGACCATTACTACAGCAGCACTGATCTCATACTATCCAGATCATGATGTGGCAAACTCGCCAAAAAAAGGTACTCGGGGACAACTGTTTACAAACTCCAAGAAGTCAACAGCATTTTTTGAACCAAAACCTGACTTCTGCAGATAAAAAAGTTATGTTTATAGGAGGTATGTCTGGACTTGCTGCAGTTTATGGCTCAATCATTCTAATTATTGCTCATGGCAAGACAGCTACCATGTTCAAAGTGAAGTTAGGTTCACTCTACCAGCTGGAATGTTTCCACTCCAAAGAGACAAAAAGTTCAGAACCAAATGGGCAGATGCTCAATCCCACAATGATCCCAATGAAGTCAATGGGGCTCTGTCTAAGCCCTGCAATATGCCTATTGCAGAGCCATGCTCACATAACTGTATTCAGATCTGGCATATAATACCAACAATACGAACTACCTTGCATTCGGCACATCTGTAAAAGTATGGCCTCAAAGCTAATTAAAAGAACACTTGTAAATTTAGTATTCACCAAGTATTTTATTTCATTAAGTGTTTTAAAAATATTTTAGGCTGAAAGCATTCTCTACACATCATTGCATTTTGGAGATACCTAAAATCAAAAAGGAGTATCAGTATACATGGAAAACCTTTTTATGGCACACACAGTAATATTTTCCACAGTAACAAGAAAGGAAAATTGAATTATGTTTATTAAAATAGCAGGCAAACATTTATATTCAAATAGTAATTATCACCATGAATGCTAAGTACTTTACATTAGATTAATCTAAAATGGCCAAATGCATATATCACATGTATACAAGACAAAATTGGGATTCAGTCTAAAAAAATCTGGAAAAATAATCTGTATCTCAAAAAAAAAAAAACAACAAAAAACAAACCAAACCAAAAACACCACAGCAAAGGTGACCCATTAAGATCCAGACTGCAGTGTTATTGGTGCCAGGAAATTGCCTAATCTTCTCAGTGCTCCATTGACTTCAGTGAGACCTCTGTGTGAGAATAAGCTTGCCAACACAAACCATATCAAGGGAATTATTTTACCTTCCTCTCCTATAAATACATAATAGCTATAGAAAATTGAACTATCATAATCTAAATCAACTGTCCTTTTTCTAATGCTGAATTTCAATTATATCGCTATAATTGGATTTCTTCATTCAATTTTCAAGTTTCTTTCAAGACTTTTTTTCCAAAAAGCAATAAAATGAAATAAAATAACAACAAAGCACCACCTCCTTACATGGAAAGCTTAAAACAATTAGCAGACATGACAAAGACCAACATTAAAGAAGAACGTCTAAAATACCAACCTTCTGCGCAGGGCACAACTATCAAAGCTCTGTCAATAAAAACCGTGTTAGTTAGATGCTGGGCCACACCAACACTCGATGCTTCACGAAACTTAATATAACATACTTTGGAGGAAAAAGCAAGAGGTGCGTTGCTGCAAGACAAAAGGAAAAAAACAATTAGTCATATTAAACAAATGTACGTATGTATTTTTAACTATTACTCCTCAATAAAAAAATAGTTTCAGACTTCCTGGAAAAGTTAGCCAGAAGGCAAGAGTAGAGAAATTTACTAATTTGCCTACTTACTATGCCTCTGAAAAAAGCATAGCATAGCACCTCCTCCTTTTTAATGGAAATTTACAGAAGCCAAAATCCCAAATTAACACGGCTAAGGTTCCTAAATCTTGCTAAACAACATTGACCAGTACATTCCAAATTACAACTCTAATTAGCATATTTACTTCACAGATCTGTCATGTAAATAATTTATAGTCTATCTTTTTTCCTCTAAATAATCCTTGTTTAGGAAAGTCAAACAAGCCCAGTCATTTTTAGTAGGTCCTTCAGATATTAGCCAATAACCACCAATACTCTTTTTCTTAGGTCTTCATGAAAGCAGCTTTTTAATTCTTGATAAAAGCAGTTCTTGAGAGTTCTTTCAAATGTTAGGTCTTAGCTCACTAATGTTAAGAAAAATCCTTTTTATCATCTGCCTTAGTTTGGCATACTGTAGTACGGGCAACCCTGGAAGAGGTAGAAGGAATTCACTATTTGGCTAGAAGCAGGAAGAAAATTTGTATTTGTTTCTCCATTAGAAGGTGTATCAAGAGATGTCAGAAAGCACAGCATGTAAACTTTGTAATCTTGATTAAAACAAAATAAGTTTGTTTAAAAAAATATATTCCCTAATCTAAGATTGTAACCTTCATACAAGTAGTTTGTTTCTTTATATGAAGGAAGGACACGTGAAATCTTCAAAGAGAGAATGCAATAGGATGTTGCTGGAACATGTAGTATATAAATGCAAGTTTAGAAATTTTAGACACCTTGTTTCATCATATTAATTGCATAAATGAACCAAGAACTCAGTCTGAGGCAGGCAGACTGGTATGTATCTGGTTACCAGAAAGGTACACTTGGCATTCACAAACATGCAGGAAAATTCTGTGAAAACAGATACACCGAAGAGGCAAAAATAAACAGGGAGTGGGCGAGACATAAATATGAAAGTCAACCTTACACAATTTAGAAAAACATTGCAAACTGACTACATTTCTTCTGCTGTTTTGTTTGTAGTGGCCAATGTTTTCAGTTTCAAGTTTCCACATTCAGAAGGGATATAATTCTGTACAATGGTTTGTGAGCCACCGGTAACGCCTTGGTTCAGAACAGTTTCCAACACGAGAGGTGACAGCGAGCTAGAACTTTCGTAGTATTCAGCAGAAATCTTTGCACGCAACGTTTAATCTTATATATTCTGAAAATCCAGACTTGGTACACTGCAAAGATTTTATTTTTTTTTTATGGCCACAGGGTTTTTTTTGTTTGGTTTGGTTTTGTTGGGGGGAGGGTGGAAGGGGAGGGAGTGTGTGTCTGTGCAGGGGGTGGGATGAGAGCGTGTTTTGGCTTTTTTTGTTCTTCTTTGGGGTTTGTTTTTAAATACATGTCAGTGTTGCAATCCAAATGGCTGAGGCCTCCACTGTGGTCTAGACTGTTAAAGACTTCTAACATCTCCTGTTTGTGGTTTGGCTTTGTTTTCATTGCCAACTCAAGAACATAATTTTGCTCCAGGCAGTTCCAGGCCCCATAAATAACCCTTAAAAATTTCAACATCTGTAGAGCCAGCTCTGACAAGCATATTTTATAATATTCTCCTCCCGGTACTTCCCAGATTTCAATCACAAAAACAATGTGGAAAGTATGTTAAAAATATTAACATCAGAATACTGCTGTAAGTGAGGCTCTACAAAGAAGTCTTGGTACAAAGTGTTTTCTAAAGGTTAAGGAGAATTCTGTTTTAATTCCTTTTGTTCCATTTTTTCTCCTAATCTTTCCTGAGGCTGAACTGAGGTAGAGTCATAGCCTTCTTCCTAGGGTTACAAAGTATTGATGCAAAAAAGCAACTTCTCCATCTCTGATTCAAGGTTACTATATTCCAGTTTCTTTAGGAATGCAAAAACATTTCAAAAAGCAAGTATCTAATAGTATTGAGACTTTTCAGCCATTTTTTCCTTCGCAGGGAAACAGTAACATCCATCTCCTGATAGAATAACAACCAACCAAAAACATTTAATAAAATCACCTGTTCAGAAAAACACAGTGAAAAAAATCAAATAAAAGGCTACAAAACAATCCTCTAAGCATCCAGGTTTTCTCACAGTGGTGGAGGAGACAACAGAAGTTAATAACACATCAAAATCAGGTATTATGGAGTAACTGTGCAGATCACATTTGAATAAGACTGTGTGCTTTATCTTAAAGGCCACATCTATACTGCGGTCACTGCATAATGTAAAAATGCCTAAGAAACACTTGTGTATTCTAGTGTCCAAGACCACTCCAGACTATCCAGAAGCAAACGGTATTACACTAACAGGGCTTTCAACACCTAATGGAGACAGTTTGTGGCTCCCTGCTTTCAAACTCATTCTGCAAAAATCCAATTGTTGCTCAATAAAGCTCTTCAATATTTAACTCTTTCAAAAGTCCTGTTACAGTCACATTTAAAGGTGTATCGCTGCAAGTTTAATTTCGAAGACTTCTCTGAAACACAGACTTCAACGGGGTGACAAGTGTTAACACAAAAGTATGACTGGGGCTAAGAATCTGATTACAGACGTCACTGGTCTCCTAGCAAGCTGAAAAACAACACTAAGCTTTATGAGTGGTTGACGTACTGGAGTACATATCCAAGGCAAAACACCTGTCACACCCTGCAAACCAGCTGCAGATTTCAACCGTACTGATCTATAAAATCTGGTCGTGGTCATGTTCAGAACTCTGAGAAAAAGAAGCCATACTTCATCTTCTCACGAAGTCCACCTAAATGGCCAACAGAGAGGTACAGCTTAATACTTTCTTGACCAACACATTTTGTAATCATAGAATGGCTTGGGTTAGAAGGGACCTTAAAGACTACCTAGTTCCAACCCCCTGCCATGGGCAGGGACACCCTCCACTAGACCACAGTGCACAAAGCCCCATCTAACTTCAACACTTCCAGGGATGGGGCCTCCACAGCTTCTCTGGGCAACCTGTTCCAGTGCCCTACCACCCTCACAGTGAAGAATTTCTTCCTGACATCTAATTTAAGTCCCACACCTTAAGGCCATTACCCCATGCCTCATCACTATATGCCCTTGTAAACAGCCTCTCTCCAGCTTTCCTGTAGGCCCCCTTCAGGTACTAGAAGACTGTTATAAGGTCTCCCCAAAGCCTTCTCTTCTACAGGCTGAACAAGCCCAATGCCCTCAGCCTGTTCTCATAGGAGAGGTGCTCCAGCCCTCTCATCACCTTCATGGCCCTCCTCTGGACTCTCTCCAACAGCTCCATGCCCTTCCTGTATTGGGGACCCCAGAGCTGGACACAGTATTCCAGGTGGGGTCTCACAAGAGCAGAGCAGAGGGGGAGAATCACCTCCCTCGACCTGCTGGCCACACTTCTTTTGATGCGGCTCAGGACACGGTTGGCTTTCTGGGCTGCCAGCGCACACTGCCAGCTCATGTTGAGCTTTTCATCAACTAGCATCCCCAAGCCCTTCTCCTCAGGGGTGGTCTCAACCCATTCTCCACCCAGCCTGTAGTTGTGCTTGCGATTGCCCCGACTCATGTGCAGGACCTTACACTTGGCCTTCTTGAACTTCAAGTGGTTCACACAGGCCCACCTTTCAAGCCTGTCAAGGTCCCTCTCAATGGCATAAACTTATATGTAAGTAACTTTAGGCTGTCAAAAGCAACACACAAAGAGACAAAAGTTTCAGGGACTATTCTACAGAGCTGGGAACACATATGGTCTTGCATATTCAAATGTCAGAATCACCACACAAGTATGGTTTCTCAGACACCTTCTGCACATGCAGGTTCCTTCCTACTTCCTTAATGGTCTCTGTGGATTCCCACTTGAGAAAATTCAGTAAGCACTGGAAGTTTTGCAAATAGCAAGCTGTGGAGCTCTTTTTAAAGTGACAGCAATTCTCCATTCCTAACATGGGAATTGTGATCTCTACCCAAACCAGGACCATACACAGGTATTCAAAACTTGAGGAGTTTTTCCTCAGACTTTGTGACAAATTACCACTGCAGCTGACAGAAGGCCCCACTAAAGCCATTCTCTTCCACATAAAGTGGCAAATCCACATGGAGGCCCTGGTTTAGTAAGAACTCTCGGTACATAAACTAATTCTCTTACACAAGCTGTGGTTGCAGTATTATTTTCTGTTCTTGTTGGCTTTTTCATCCTATCTAACCACAATTTTTCAAGTAATTCTCATACACACCTATAAGTTTTCTTTAGGCTATTTAAGTCTTCAACTGCAGGAAGAAACCAGAACTCATTCGGTAAAATCAGAAACCTGCAATTCAGTTATGCTTACTTTCATTTCTGATCAACTTTCATATAAAGTTAGTTTAAAAAAAAAGGCAAATTCTGAAAGGGTCTCTGAATATCCTTCTTCTCAAGGTTAAAGCTCTGTTTATGGGACAGGGAAGAAGAGATGACCAGAAGGCTTGGTAATGAAGTGGAATAAAAAGGGTCTTTTATTCCAGCACTGAAACGAACCATGGCAGTCTTTTAAGTCTTACAAGGTAAGGGTTAAAAAGGTCTCATGAAGCCTAAGTGTCTCCTGTACAAATTTTTGACACCAGTGACCCACAAGGTTATAACCGATACAGCAGATGCAGGATGATGAAAGGTAACTCTGCTAGTTTCTTTACGATCTGATAAATATAAATTAAGAGTGAAATGAACGGATTACAAAAATAACCCCAAGAACCCTTTTCCCACCTCATTACTTACGCTTGTTTGCTGATGTTATTCAAGGTCCACAAATAGGTGCTTTTAATTATTAGACTAAAGTTTCAATGGAAAGCCTTCCAGAGAGCAGAACAGTACACAGTTGTACAATCAAGTCAAATTAAGTTTTCTAGTAAGAAAAGAAGTAAATACAAACAACAGCCACCTGTAACAAGCATCTCTGACCCACTAAAAGATGATTCATGTTAATGGTTTTTCAATTAAAAGAAATACTGCTTTCAGTGCCAATGAAGCCTCCCTGACATGTAGCTAAAATCAGTATGATGACCATATGGAAACCATTTCTTTAGTGCCAAGAGTTTCCAGCGCCCTAAATGCTGAATCTGAAGGTGGACTACTCGCAGTTCACATAGATCTCTTCACAACATAACAGTAATAATAAAGTAGCATTTACTGTCATCTGCATCAAGTGTGAAAGCCTCTAATATAAAAGACAGAAACTCCCTCACAGAGAACTATCCTTTCAGGAACATGGCAGGTATGAAATCTGTCCTTCTTAAAGGGATGTCTGAAGGGATTCTGTCAATGACAATGAAACATGAAGTGACAAACTACCAAAAAACATAACATGATTTCACTCAACATCCATTAAAACAGTCATCCCAATAAATTTGAGATATAACATAAAGGACTCTAACAGAAACTGCAGTCTTAAGCCATTAATTGCTGGGAAAAATCACGGAGTTCAGTAAGGTTCCTGGGAATACTGAAGAGACATCTTAAAGAGTTTGGATTTCATTTAATGTGTTAAAAAACAGAAGTAGTTTGTCTCTTCCTGTCCATATTTTGCAAGATTACATGAACTTTTAACTATTCTAACATTAATATGCTTTCTATTTAATATAATCTGTAAGTAATTATATTCAGCAATTGAGATTTCCTTCCAGTTTAAGGAAATTTTCTGCTGCATCCTATAAAACCAAGGTAAATGTTAATGACAGGACAAATGTGGAAAATGGGTTAGGTTAAAAGGAACTCTTCTCTCTAATAATGCTAGTTCAGACAACCACAGCATAGCCTTGTACTCTGCTCTATCACTGAAGTACAAAAAATGTAGGTGCCAGAGGCATCATCCTGACCAGCAGCAATAGGACACAAGGAGATGGAATTAAGGCTGCATCACAGGAAGTTCAGATTGGACATCAGAAAAAGGTTCCTCACAGAGAGGGTGGTCAGTCACTGCAACAGGCTCCCCAAGGAAGCAGTCACGGCACCAAGCCTGCCAGACTTCAAAGAGCACCTGGACAATGCCCTTAGTCATATGGTTTAGTTTTTAGGTAGTCCTATGACGAGCAGGGAGCTGGACTTGACGATCCTTATTGGTCCCTTCGAACTTGAGAAATTCTATGATTCTACTTCCTTTCAGATAAAAAGTAGTTTTGTTATTTAAAAAACCTGACTATTTAATACAATCAGATTTTACGGATTAGACTTCAGCAGACTGAGGGAGACAGTAGAAGGCTGACAGACATGACTGGCTTGGAAGAGGTGAGGGATAACTTATACTTCTATTGGGAAAGATCATAGATAAAAGGGGGTTTGTCCTTTATAAAGTGTGTGCATGCATGTATATATGTCTGTACATATATTCTATTTACTGTTATGCACTGTCAACAGAACTGGAAGATCACATCCATTAGAAATAAATATGCCGAGCAAAGGCAATGGGTTTACAAATAATCCAGTGAATTTCTTAACATCAAAGCCCTTTTTTAATATATACATTAAATGATGCATACAGAACACAACTTCCCTCTGCTCTGCAAACTCATGCTTGACTAAGTCAAAATATTTTGGTTTTAAGCTGCACATTTGCAATGCAGAATTAAGAGAGAAAATAAGCCGCAATTCTACACAATGCAATATGTAACTTTATTTCACCTCATTGCTTAATCTATTAAAGAAGTTAGGATAGTACTCTTTCAATATTACACCATATATTATTCTTGAAAAAATAACTGTTTGCTTAATATTTTTATCTATGTATTTCTGTACAAAGACTAGCAAATGGGCTCCCAAACTCAGTGAACGCTTTTATTTAACACAGGTAACACAAATACTCTCAGAAGAATGTCACCTTACTCCTATTCCTCAACATGAAACAGAGATAGTATATTAATACTTGTTGTTCTGCAGTCAATCCATGTGACCTGTAGTTCACTAATTCAACTTACTGAATTATGTTTTTCATCTAGAAAAAGGACTGAAAAGTGAGTTTCCACTGTTCCATAAAGGTAACAAAATTCCTCCTCTAGAATACATGGAAAGTTTGGATTTCTTACAGAAAAGAAAAAAAACTGAAAGCTTTTTTAAAGCTAAGACTGAGATGACATGATTTTTTTGTCTGATGTTGATTCTAATGTAAAAAGTGTAATTCCCTTTTAATTGAATTAATTTTAAAAAAATCTAGGCCTGAAATCGTTAAAATCCTTAAGGAAAAAACAGTAGCAGAAAATAATTGTAACAAATTGCAGACACTTATTGCAGCATCTTTTTGCTTCGGACACCTTTGTTTCCCAGGCACTCGTCAATGAAACACTGTTTTCTGAATTTATCGTAATATTATTCAAATATATTTTCAGAAAGTCAATACGAAGTATGTCTTTTTTTCTTTCACGAGAATGTAAATACTTCATTTTTTCCCATGGTAATAATTTGAAAGGTCAAATGTCCATAACTATTAGGCAAGGAAATCCATATTTCTAAATATTATGCATAAAAACTGTAAATAAAGGCAAGAGTAAAATAAGCGATCACAATCCCACATCTTCTGAAAACTAAATTAATCATTTAGAACAGATGTTTGGGCATTATAACCTTGACATTTCTAAATCAAACCCTACTACAGTACTGGATGTTAGTATTTTAGGTGCATATACAGGCTGGCAAAATTTTATACATAGGTATAAACATTATTTGCATATGTACGTGAAGAAAGTTTCTATTTGCCTTAATGTCTGTTACATAACTTAGTGAAAAATAAGAGCAACAGCTATAACAAAAAAAAAATTAAAATCACTCAGTAGAAGACTCAGGACTATCGAGAAGCAAGTGTAGCGTAAGTCCAAAGTAAAACCCTAGACCACTGTATAAAAATCACTGTAAATCTATTAAAGTGTTTAAAACTCAGTAAGGCAGTTTTACACATATCTTTACATGAACAGATACCTATTACATCTACTTAATATACACATTAAATCATATTTGATTTTTCTGAATGGTCCTCATTCAAACCTACTCAGATGTAATCTGGGAACATACAGAAATGGATAAATACCCATTTTTTTTTGCTATTTAGTTTTAAAATCCAAATTTTATTTGTCTGAACAGCTTCTTTGTATTAAAATTAAAATCTGGCTGTGAATGACTCCCTCCCCTTTCTGCTATTCCTATTTAATTTCCATAATAAAAACCAGAAGGCTTGAAAGGACACGTCTGTCATTCATCTCCTAGAACAACAGATGCATTAAGGAAAAAATATTTCTTTTCCTCCCCTGCTCTGGTGATCCTTGGGAGTAACAATACTGTTATATTTGCGAACCTCAGTATCTCCCATTTGAGTGCATCCCTCGCATGCACCCGACATAATGAGAGCAGCTCCAATCTAGAGAAACGTGTAACGTCCGTTATTAACTTTCATTTACTGCCTAAGTCTCATCAGGGGCATTTCTGAGCACAAGGCAGGGCAGGTTCCGTCCCTCTGTGAACAGCTATTTTGGCGTCTCTTCGAGAGGCCCTTTCGTGGAGAACAGAGCCCTTCGGAGAAAAAAAAAAAAAAAAATTAAAAAAGATTGGTCCCTCCCGTCGGCACGCACCGCCCTGGCAGCGCGGCCTGGCAGCCAGCCGGGCGGGGGGCAGGCCTGGGGCTCTCTCGCCCGACCAGCCTGCACTCAGCCCGGGTGGGCCACAGAAAGGGGGTTTTCAAGAAAAAGGGGGAAAAGGGACCTGCGCCGCAGAAGCGGTCCGGCGCAGCCTGGGAGCACGCTTCTCGCCAGGCCTTCGGCTGTGACTCAGTGCTGGCACCCGCCGGCGGGCGGCCGCAGCCCTGGCCGCCGCCAGGGGAACACAAAACCCGCCGCTCAGGAGATTCCGCGGCTGCTCTCCCCCTCCGAACCGGGGCCGCCATCTTAGGTTCGGGTGAAGCTCCTCTCCCCGACCGCTCCTGCCATACAAAGGGGTGGGACCACGTGACCCCCGCGCCGAGCGGGAGGCTCTGGTGCCCGCACTCAAGATGGCACGTAGGGCCTTCTGCCGCTTCTCTGCCCTTCCCTCCACCCTCCCGGCCCCTCTAGGCCTCTTCGTCCTCCCAAGTCTCTATCGCTCCGGAGGCCGGCACAGGCCCCACTTACTCCGGGGGATAGAGGCGCAGCTCCTCGATATCTCCCAGGAAGCCGAAAAGAGTCCGCATCTGCTCACTGGTCACTGCCGAGGACAGGTTCGTGACCTGGATGACAGACGTGGGGCCCAAGGGGAAGCCCAGCGGCACCCCGATCCCTCCGCTGTTCATCATGGTGGAGCCTGCACGACCGCTCCGCTCGCCGCGGTGCCACACGCAGCCGGAGAGGCGGACCTAACGACTGAGAGGAGCGCGCGGCGCCTGCCAGAGCGTCCTCGCGCGCGGGCGCTCTAGCGGCGGACTCGACTGCTCCGTGGAGGAGTTTCTGGGCGGGCAGCCAGCTGCTGGTGCACTGCCGGCTGAGGCTCCCGGGGGACCGGGTCCTCCCGTCCCGCGCACACCGGCCTCCGGCGCCCACGCTCCCCGCTCGGCCGCGAGCGGAAGACCACCACTTCTTAAGGAGCCGGACGGACCGCTGTTGCCAGGGTGGGACCAGCGCGGGGCCTCGGCTCCGCCTAGAAAGGGGTGTGGGGCCGCGCGCGCGGCCCGGCCGNCCCTCAGCAAAGCCCCAGGGGTTCTCGGCTTCAGCGCGGCGGAGTCTCGGTGCAGGAACCCAGCAGTGGACGGGCAGGGTCGGGTGCGTTACCTGATTTGGCTGAGATCCCCTGAACGCCCTGCCAGCGAGTGAGAATGTGCCCAGTAGAAACTAAAGAAAAAATAGATCTCCCGTTTAAGTGCCCGTTTGGTAGCCAAGTTCAATACGAAGCAGTTTTATTACCCTAGGGAATGAATCCTTGAAAACACCCCAACTGCATTTAAACAGGAAGGGGTGGTAATGGAATAAGTTTTTAATGGTTTTGTTGTAACTTGACTGGGAATCTGTCCCAATTAAATAGATTTTATCTGGAGTCACAGTTCAAGTTCTCTTTAAAAATTAATTGGCTGGATGAGACCGAGCACTGTGCCTGTGGGTGATGACCGTTAGGGATCTAACCGGCCTTAAGTAGCAACTCTGCATCTTGCCATGTAAACATTTAAGGTTTGAGACATGAATATTTCAGTTTTTAAGACTTTCCGTACCCTAAACCTTAACTGAGAAGGAAATGAAGTATTTTTGAAGCTACCTAGGCTGAAATAGGTTGCAAATTTGTGATACTTCTCTGAGCAAGTAGGTCAGTTGCTACAGAATCTCCACAGGTATGTCTGGGTAGTGCTTCCTCCACTGATGCTTAGTATGTTACAGGATTTTAATTAATTCAAAGCAGTTGTCAGAAGTTCATTTTGTTTAAAAATGTTTATGCCTATGTTTCAGGTTGTACTTATTTCAAAATTATAATTGGTATACTCGTACTCTTTTTCTAAATGAATGCCATATTTCAAAAGTGCAAGATTTAAGATCAAAGTTAAATCCTTTCAGCCATCCTGGTACCTTTTAATTAGCCTATGTTTAGAGAAGTGTAAGTGGATAATTCAGATATTTTGTTACATATTATGCAATATTAAACTCTGGTATGATTATTCTGTCAATAGGAACATTACATAAAGGTTTCCTGTGTTTTGACTAGTGCATCCCATCCAAAGATGGTTAGCAGAGGGAGAGTTGTTCCTGCTTCAAACGTTCTTGTCCTTCCTCCTTGCATCTCTCAGTGGAGCGTACCAGAAAAAATGAGTTCTAAAATTCACAAATAGAAAAGTTATGTCAGCACTGCCTGGGATACCCTCCTTCAGGTATAGCCTTTAATAGTGAGTATGAAATTCTGAGCTACTGGTCTGCTTCCCAACAACCAAGCAGAAGCAAAACACTGTTTAAATTTTGTACTTGTCAGTCCCTGCTACAGGACAAAATTAGTTTGAAACTAGCTGAAATAAATAAACTAATATGCATTTTGGAATAATAACCAACACCAGCACCCCCTTGCAAACCCAATGCCAAAAGCCTTGGTGCATACAGGCTGCCATTAAAATGCCAGAAGCAAGCAATGACTCTATTTTGGCCAAATTCTTCAAAATATGAAAGTATTTGAGAACCACGCTCTCTCTTACAATAAAAAACCCCAGAGAAACTGAGAAAAAAAAAAATAAAATGGGTAGACACGCAGAAGGGGAATCAATGTACAAGCAGTACCCTAACATCATCTTTCTAATCAACAGTTAACAGGCCTGCATTAACATCTTACAGGTTGCTGTAGGCCAAGAGAGAAGGTTACCTGTGCTCTAAGTGGATTAATACATGTAGGAACTTTTCAATTTTGCTTACCTGTTTGTGGTGCACTTAAATTCAGTAAGGAATTTTTTTTTTTTTAACTTTAGCTTCATCTTGCTCATACAGGTGATGATGTCAGGTTAACTAGCAAAGACGAAGGCATTCCATGCCTGCAGTGCAGAAATTCTTCAACTTCTCCCAGCTGGGCATCGCAACAGCAGTCTCCTGATGATCCACAGAATGGATTTTGACTGAGTTCCAATGTTGTAACTCTAACCACGATTTTAGAAAGCCTTTTGCAATTGCAGAGTTACCCAGAGCTGATGGGGTGCTTGGGGGAACAGCTTTACAGTCATTGTATTAAACTCTAAAAAAATATGCATTAACGCCTGTCATGGTTTTACTCCAGCCATTGGCTGGGCACCACATAAACGCTCGGTCAGTCCCCCTCATTGAAAAAGGGTGAGAGAATCGGAAGAGCGAAAGTGGGAAAACTCGTGGGTTCAGATACAAGAGTTTAATAAGTGAAGCAAAAGCCGCGTGCACAAGCAAAGCACAACAAGGAATTAATTCACCGCTCCCCATGGCAGGCAGGGGTTCAGCCATCCCCAGGGCAGCAGGGCTCCGTCACGCGTAATGGTGACTTGGGAAGACAAACGCCATCACTCCCAATGCCGCTGCCCCCCTTCTTCTTCCTCCCAAGCCCCTTATAAACCGAGCATGATGTCGTATGGTATGGAATGTCCCTTTGGTCAGTTTGGGTCAGCTGTCCTGTCTGTCCCCTCCCAACTCCTTGTGCACCCCCCGCCATCCTGCTGGTGGGGCGGTGCAAGAAGCCGAAAAGTCCTTGGCTCTGTGTCAGCATCGCCCAACAACAGCAAAACCATCTCTGCACTATCAGCGCTGCTTCCAGCACAAATCCAAAACACAGCCCCATACTGGCTTTCTTGAAGAAAATTAACTCTCTCCCAGCTGAAACCAGGACAATGCCTTTCTGTAAGAGCAAAGTCATTACTTAAAAATTCCTATTCTTAATATGTAAAAAGAGTTTCAAACTATGCTTTGAAGAGAACTCATTTATCAGCAACCATTGTGTAGTCAAAATTCTTTCAGTTTCCTCCAGAAACTAGACTGAGTGGAACTTGGCAATTCATAGGGGATCCCCTGATGAGCGCACTTTTCAGGCACTGGAAAGCATATGACAAATGATGAACCATCCATGCATCGACAGTATGTGTGTTCATAAGGGCAACTAAGCAATCCTTTCTGAAAACAAAAAGTGGGCTTTTTTAGGGCAGATCTCAGAATATGGAGCACTTGCTTGCCCTTACAACAATATATCCTTTCTATTTCATTAATCAGCTGAGTTTTTCCTATGTATAGAAAGTAATCTTCCCCTGAAACTGCATCATTCCCTCTTTTTTTTAGATTTTGAAAAACAGTAGCAGTACATTACCGTTACAAAGATCATGAAACGTCCATGGACATCAAGGAAAACAAGAAAAGTTTCTGTGGGTACATCAGTGATAAAGATGAGGGAAATTGTGGGTCCCCTTCAGAATGTAATGGGAGACCTGGTTACCCAGGATACGGAGAAGACTGAGGTATTCGATGAATTTTTTCCCTCAGTCTTCACTGGCAAGTGCTCAAGCCACACCACCCAAGTGGCAGAAGGCAAAGGGAGGGACTGGGAGAATGAAGAACCACCCACTGTAGGAGAAGGTCAGGTTTGAGAATATCTAAGGAACCTGAAAGTGCACAAGTCTGTGGGACCAGATGAGGTGCATCCGTGGGTACTGGCACTTGTGGTTAAAGTGGCCAAGCCACTCCCATCATATTTGAGAAGTCGTAGCAGTCTGGTGAGGTCCCCACTGACTGGAAAAGTCAGTGCGGACATAACTCCCATTTTGAAAAAGGGAAAATAGGAAGACCCAGGCAACTACAGGCCAGTCAGTCTTCACCTCTGTGCCAAGCAAGATCATGGAGCAGATCCTCCTGGAAACTAACATGTGCTCAGGCACATGGAAATTAAGGAGGTGACTGGTGACAGCCAGCATGGCATCACTAAGGGCAAATCATGCCTGACACATCTGGTGGCCTTCTATGATGGGCTTGCACTGTTGGTGGACAAGGGAAGAATGACAGATGTCATCTACCCGGACTTGTGCAAGGTATCTGACACTGTCCTGCACGACATCCTTGTCTGTAAATTGGAGAGACATGGATTTGTCAGATGGACCACTTGGTGGATAAGGAACTGCCTAGATGGCCACACTCAAAGAGTTGTGGTCAGCGGCTCAATGTTCAAGTGGAGATCAGTGATGAGTGATGACCTCAGGGGTTGGTACTGGGGCTGGCACTGTTCAACATCTGTGTCGGCAACACGGACAGTGGGATGAGTGCACCCTCAGCAAGTTTGCCGACAACACCAAGCTGTGTGGTGCAGTCGACACGCTGGAGGGAAGGGATGCCGTCCAGAGGGACCTTGACAGGCTTGAGAGGTGGGCCTGTGCAAATCACATGAAGTTCAAGAAGGCCAAGTGCAAGGTCCTGCACATGGGTCAGGGCAATCCCAAGCACTACTAAAGGCTGGGCGGAGAATGAACTGAGAGCAGCCCTGAGGAGAAGGACTTGGGGATGCTGGTTGATGAAAAGCTCAACATGAGCTGGCAGTGTGCGCTGGCAGCCCAGAAAGCCAATCGTGTCCTGGGCTGCATCAGAAATAGTGTGGCCAGCAGGTCGAGGGAGGTGATTCTCCCCCTCTACTCCGCTCATGTGAGACCCCACCTGGAGTACTGTGTCCAGCTCTGGGGCCCTTAACATAAGAAGGAGATGAAGCTATTGGATCAAGTCCAGAGGTGGTACCTTCCCACCTAAACCATTCTATGGTTCTATGAAATTTAAATTCCATGTTACCTACATGTAAAATGGTGTCGTGGTTTAAGCCCAACCTGTGACTGAGCACTACAGATACAGAATTCAGAGGAGTGTCTGATACCTTACAGTGTACATGCTGCCATTCAGAGGCACCTCAAAAGACTGGAGGAATGGAATGAGAGGCATCTCATGTTGTTGAACAAAGGGAGATGCAAGGTCCTGCACCTGGGCAGGAGTAACCCCATGCACCAGTACATGCTGGAGGCCAACTGGTTGGAAAGGCAGCCACCAGAAAGGGACCTGGCAATCCTTTTTAACAAGTTTAACATGGACAGTGCACTTAGTTGCAAAGAAGGCCATCAGCCCCCTGGGCTGCATTAGCAAGAGCATCACTGGCACATTGAGGAAGGTGACCCTTGCTCTCTACTCAGCAGTGGTGAGGTCATGTCTGGAACACTGTTTGGTGCTGGACTCACCCTCTCAGGAGGCTTCTTACCAATGTAAGTACCAGATGGAACGGTATAAGACAGCCATATTCTTCTCAGTGGTGTGCAGTGACAGGACAAGAGGCAATGGGCACAAGTTGAAATACGGTAAATTTAATTTAATAATAATAAAAACCCCTTTGTTTTAATGTGAAGGTGGTTGACTGCTGGAACTGGTTACTCAGGGAATTTGTGGAGTCTCTGTTCTTGGAGATACTCAAAACCTGGCCTGAGTAACCTGCTTTCTTTGATCTTGTTTTGAGTAGGGTGGGGTTAGACTGGATGACCTCCAGAGGGCCCTTCTAGTGTCAGGAACTGTGTGATTCTGTGAGAATTAAAGGTGCTTTCGTGAACTGAATTCACTTATTCAATCACTCTTAATTGATAAGAAGCTTGGAATAATGCTTTTTGTTAACCTTCTACAATAATGGTGATAGTCTTTAGTAATCTCAGGAGGTCTTTGAATATCCATTGAAAGTGTTACACTACTGCTACCTTGCTCAGAATGTCTGTAATCAATGCAGGTCTACAGTTAGTTTGAACAGGATTTGATGGAATGTGATCAACATGTTAGACTAGCGTTACTAATTCAAATAGAACAAGCATGACGAATTTATTTGTTTTTCTGTTCTTCTATAATAGGAAGGAACAATGCTCAACTTGTATCAAGATGTGATTAAGAACAAACAACATTTCTGCAAGGAATGCCTAGCTGCCAGTTTCCCAGGTAATGTTGTAGCAAACAATCATAGATTCATAGAATCATTTTAGTTGGAAAAGACCTTTAAGATCATTGAGTCCAACTGTTAACTTAGCACTGCCAAGTCCACCACTAAACCGCATCCCTAAGCACCACATCTTTAAATATCTCTGGGGATGGTGACTCAACCACTTCTCTGGGCAGCCTGTTCCAGTGCTTGACAACCCTTTTGATGAAGAATTTTTTCCTAATACCCAATCTAAACCTCCCCTGGAGCAACTTGAGGCCATTTCCACTCTTGTCGCTTGTTAACTGCAGAAGAGACCAACACACACCTCATCACAACCTCCTGTCAGGCAGTTGTAGAGAGTGATAAGGTCTCCCCTCAGCATCCTTTTCTCCAGGCTAAACAAGCCCAGTTCCCTCAGCCGCTCCTCATAAGACCTGTGCTCCAGACCCTTCACCAGTTTTGTTGCCCTTCTCTGGACACACTCCAGGAGCTCGAGGTCTTTCTTGTGGTGAGGGACCCAAACCTGAACACAGCACTCAAGGTGTGGCCTCACCAAGTACAAGGTGCCCCGAGTACAAGGGAATGATCACTTCCCTAGTCCTCCTGGCCACACTGTTCCTGGTACAGGCCAGGATGCTGTTGGCCTTCTTGGCCACCTGGGCACACTGCTGGCTCATTCCAGCCACTCTGCCCTGTGCCTGTAGCGCTGCCTCGGGCTGTTGTGACCCAAGTGCAGGACCCAGCACTTTGCCACATTGAACCTCATCCAGTTGTCCTCAGCCCTGTCCGGATCCCTCTGCAGAGCAATCCTACCTTCCAGCAATCAACACTCCCACCCAGTGTGGCATCATCTGCAGACTTACTGAAGATGCACTCGATCCCCTCATCCAGACCATTGATAAAGATATTAAAGAGAGCTGGCCCCAGGACTGCGCCCTGGGGATCACCGCTTGTGATCAGAATGTTTGGAATTGCTCAGTAGATCATACAAAGTTATACTTTGTATTGGCCAAGCAGTACGTGTTATATCAAGCATATTATTACCAACTTAAGTACAACCGTAAGAGAGTCTACAAAAAGCGTTGTCCGAGAAACCTTGTGTGGGTGCATGAAAATCTCAAATAATTTGCATTGCTGCCAGAAAAGTCAGCTAATCTCAAAGGTTTATGTCTGTCAGAGTGTTTGCCTATACGTCAAACTGCTTTTCCCACTTGCCATAATGTTCTTCTCAATCACCAATTGTTCTTTGTGTGGTCGTGTAGCACCTGTTACTCACCTGACTTACTCAACATGCTCTTAAAGAAAAAAGACTGATAGGTACGTTGTTTGGGGAAGAACCACACATGGTGGTAGCATGGCACTATGACTGATACTCCTTTCAGTGGACATTTCTCAGCTGAGTTTGGTTGTTCGATGAGTAGTTGTTTCAGTGTAGGCTATTCACATATCAACGTATACATTTGCAGGATGCTAAACAACACGCTGTCTTCTGGCTTTTTTAGTTAGGTTTTCATAATTCTGCAATTACACACTGAAAAAAAGCTAGCAGTTGATAAGGGGGGAAAAAAAAGTCCAAACATTAAAGTAATCATTGTATAACAGTTTGAATTTAGGGAACTTTTGACCTCTTATTGACACTTCAAGAAAATTTTGTGTGAATGATATAAATGTTTAAAATGCTGCCATCATTTAACCATAGCTAGCACTTTTGGTTCTCATTAAAGCTTTCAAGCTATGTTCTGTATACTACTTTTTATTTATTTAAGATGATTAACTTACATGTTTAATTTATCTTTCAGTAAATAAGAGTGATCAGAATAGACATGTATCAATCTGGTGAAGAGATCCAAATAAAAAACAAAGTGTTTTTCTTCTGAATGTCTTTCCACAAGCAGAAACAGAATGCCACTAAAACCCAGTGTATTTGTATAGCTTTTGCTATACAGCAAGTTTTGCTGTACTATAAGTTTGTTTCCATACACAATAACTACACACAATTTCCCTTATCGGACAACCAAAATGCCAGTGTTTTGAGCAGATGGACAATGCATAACATGGGAAACAAATGTGTCTCTTACAAGACAAATGTTCCTTCCCTTGTGAATGTATCAATAGGCATAATCTTCAAATGCCAGCCTCCTGCTGCTGCTCACAGTAGACTGCCTGTGCAGACTGACTTCTGGTAATGCTCACTCTTTCTCGGGTTTTGCCCAGACACATACACTAGATCAGGATATTTTTCTGCCTTTCATAATCACTCAGGAATTTTACTCAATGTGTAAATTCACACAGAGATGCTTGCCAAGTTTTGCATGTGACCAAAACCTCAGGTCTGATAGTGTGAACTGTTTTCTCATCCAAGTAGGTGGTTAACAAGAAATCTGAAAACAACAGTGTATGTTTTGCCTACTTCTGCAGCTATTTCAGCACATTCTGTTTTGGAATAAAACTGCACATGGAAGTAGAATATTTGAAATTTTATCTAGTGCAATCCAGATTCACATCTCAGTTTAACTTGACCTAACTTTCAAATACAGATAAATTGGAAAATGTTAACTTCATAGTGTTCACAGACAATAGACTTCATTCTGAACTCTGACAAATTAACAGTTCTTCCCAAATGCTAGAAATGTCTTTCAGCCCCTTCCCATCACTTTATCATTCAAGTTTATCAAGTAGCTCCTCTCTTTTTTGTATATGTCTTAGTATAATTTGTTGTTGAGGTTTTTTTAAGAAGACTTTTGTATTAGAGGGAAACATCTTACCGAAAACAAGCTCTTAATTCTGTGAAATAATCCCTAATCCACCAAATCTGTAATATCAAAATTATATAAAATGCATTTAACAAGACCTATTTTTTGTGAAGTATGAGACGATTTTTATATCCCTGCCCAGAAAAATTATAGAAAGATTTTTCCAGCATAAAATTTCTCTAATAGTAGTTGTTTTTCCCAGATGAAACTTGATGTAGAAATCTTAAAATCCTACCTGTATTGAGATTAACAGATGAACTCTACATAGTCAATGTAAGCAGCTGAAACCCTTTCAAAGTTCCTGCCTCTGGATGGCAGTCATCTATATAGGCATGGTGAACTGAAACAGCTGTGAGATTTCTGCATCTGCATTTTATCTGTTTTATGGCAAACACATGAAAAAAGTTAGGATTGTTGTACCTAGCGTAGCAGTATCAGTTGTAAGAGTCATATTAACAGCTATATGAGTGTGTTTTACAATGAAGTTCCCCTTCTCCTCATAAAATTTATTTTATCAGCTTTTAATTCTTTTTAAACTTACTCCAAAATAAGATGAGGGACTTAGCTGACAACCAGTAGTATCTGGATAGTATTTTAATCTCTGAATCACCAAGCACATATTAACAAAGGAAGATTATCACCACCATTTACAGACTGGGAAAATGTAATAAGGTGGGTAAAGGATCTGAGAACAGATTCTGCATCCAATTATCATTTCAGGGCAGCGTTTCTGCAGTCACTTATGAAATCTAGTATCTATTTTCCAGACACCACCACTTGGATTACAGAAGCATCTCTTCATCAAAAGGGGTTTTTAGAAGACCCTCTTTTAAATGGTATAAAACTCTACATATCAATTTTGTAAGTTTATGTCAAATTCAGTTTTATGATATTAAATGACTTTAAAAATCAGTATATGTGAATATGCATGTGCAGGAGAAGGAAAAGAAAATACTAACATTCAGCTCTTTTTATTATCAGCCATTTGCTATTTTTCTGACAGGACAAGCTATTGGACCTGTTTGGGTAGGTCCCTGCTATTTCTGGAGAAAAAAAGGACTCTTTTACCTTGCTGTGAGGTTCACCCTGCTGTGAGTCACAGCATGTAACTCTGCATAAAGGGAAGATGGTTTTAAATCTCCAATCTACCTGTCTGAACAAGATAGTTCAAAGGTGTTGGACTGAAAAATCTGGAATTCACTGGGAAGAACTTCCTCTGTCTTCCAACCAGAGTTTGTATGAGCAGGGCAAGGAGTTTGAACACATTTGGGACACAAAAGTTTCATGCCTCTTAAAGCCAAATAATCTCACATATACTGGAGAAACTGCGGAAATGGGCCTTTCTGTTTTAGTGCCTGACTCTGGGGTGCAAAAACCGTTTCAGTCTACCCATTAGACAGGAAATTTTGTTTTATTGTGCAATAGTTGAATTAACATCATCATATGTATTGGTTTGATAAACTGGAGTTCATAGAATAACATCTCCTGCTGCGTAATACCACCTCGAACTCAAAAAACCACAACAGTAGTGAGTTTTCAGTTTGGGGACGTTGTTTTGAAGGATGATAATCCAGCTATGGTGGCAGCTAAAGTGGGTGCTTGAATTTGCTCTCACATGCTGAATTTCAAAGAACACTTCTTTTGCCTTAAGTTGGAAAAATAATGCAAGTGCTGCTTACATCAGTCAAAGAAATTCTTATCTGAGACACAGACAAAACATGCAAGGTAACTTGCACACGTAAAAATCTAATGTGTGTCCTGCTGCATGGCAAGATGAGGAGGTCTGGGCACAGACACAGTTCCTTTGCCAGCAGTTCCAGTTCCTGGTCTCCTCCATGGCATCAGAATATAGACTTCTACTGACAATGAAAGGATTAGAAGCTTTGTAATTGTGGAGTTTGAAAATACGTGAGTATAACTCAGTGCAAATAAACATTTTATTTATACCTTCTATTTGAGAGTGGTATAAAACAGACATTATCGCAAAACAAATGGTGTTCTCTAAGTACTAATGCTGAAAATTCTTTTTGTTATCTTAAGATGTTTTGGTTATCTTAAGATGTCTTAAAACATAAGCACATCGTGATTCACGTTATCCTAGAACTTATTTCAGTCTGCAATTAAAAACTCACCACATGTGACTTATTGCAGAGTTAGTCCCATCATTCAATGGAAGGCTTCATCTGTTTGGAGGCATTTCAGCATGGTTTCTAACCTTGCATGCATCAGCTCCAACTTCATCAATCATTTCTCATTACAGTTAGCAAATGAGACAATATTACATGATTATTTCATTTTCCCCAGGACTTAGTATTATGTTAGCTAACCAGCTGTTAATATATCTACTTCAATATTTATTAGTAAACCCCACTTTCTCAGGAGAGGAGCCATGGCTTTCAACTGAAGTACTTCTGGCAAAAATATTCTCAGCAAAAGTACCTTCTCCATATTCAAAACCAGTTGTTGATTATTCTATTGTGAGTGGAAGTTGTTGCAGACAAAAATCAATCAAATATGCTAAAACGTTATCATGTTAGGAGCCTTGGCACAATACTTTCAAATCATGTATTTTGCCAGTGCACGCTTATAATTCATCTTTCCTCCCTTTTTGTTGGTTCATTGGTTTTTTCCCCTCCAAAGTTTCCTTCACAAATCATCGACATTAGCAATTGAATGAGGATTTCTTTGTAGAGCATCTGGTTCATCTGCTACCAGCTTCTCTGTTAAGAGACTATCCTTGAGAACTTTGTCCAAATCAGTATTCTCACGTGTCTGAGAAACAAAAGTGAATATTCCATCAGAGTTTTTTCATTTTTTGGACATTACTGAAACATGAACAGTTGATCAATGTGCAGTGCCCAGCCACGCTTCATGGAGTGCCTGCCGGGCAGAGCCATATTCACCTTTGTGTTTAGCCGCAAAAACAGACGTTGCAGACTGCTGTAATCAGAAATTTAGTTCCTGATTGCTCAGAAGTCGGGCTGTGCAGAAAAGCCATGTCATCTCAGCAGTACGGCCTGTCACAGGGAACTGTTCGCAGCCATCTCGGGAACCTTGCCAGCCCAGGCACATGGTACTTATTCTCTCGCACCTTCCTTTTGGATTTCTCAAACTTTTATTCAGGTATTCAGGTAAATGTGACTGGCTGGAGGTGTCCTCACTCAGACATTGCATGCTACATGTTAACAGCGTCTTTTGCAGCTTGGTAGCTCTCATCCATAGCTACTTAACAGATTTTTCCCTTAAGTGGGATAATTGCAACCTACTTTTGAAATGCAGAAAATGCTGTGCAGAGTATTTCTGATGTAGTCTAAAATATGTAGGTTGTAATGCTTATTTCATGTTTTCTCTTCCTGTAGGCCAAACAGATGCTTTTTTTCCTAGACTTAATTCTTATCCTTAATACAAAGGAGTATTTCAAACTGCAGTGTGGAAATACAAGTCATGTTCTTGCAGACAGTATCAGGAAAAGCAAACACAAGAAGGCAGAGTTGGAAATCGGAGAGTGTAACAAGGGTGGGACTGCAAGGAGGGGTGATGCCGTACTTGAAACAAGGCTCTTAGAAAGTGGTAGAAGAGGGGGACTCTGGGGAACCCTTGGAGAAACTTGAGGATACCTGCTGCTGCCAGGTGTGAGGCAAGGGAAGGGCTGTGGAAGCCCTGGCAGCTTCTAGCAAACGTGATCAGCAGCCCTTGGTGTAGGGTGCCTGGAGCATTCGTTGCAGCTGCCCCTGCTTCGGGAGGGTGACGCTCCTGCTCTTCTAGCTGGGCCTCCAGAGAGGCCTGTGTCAGAGCTTTGTGGATCAGAGGGAGTACCTGTGGCCTCTCCTGGACCTTTCCTGCAGGAGCTGTGCTGCCAAGCAGAGGAATTAGGGAAGTCAGCAGGCTGCGCAGCATTGGGGAAAGACAGGATCTCCTCAAAGACCCTATAGCTTCAAGAGCTCTGGGCCCCAACCGCAGTGCAGACCCGGGCAGAGTCTGTTGCTGGCAGAACTGCAAGTGGAAAACCAGTGGAAGGCAATGGTTGGAACCTGCTGTCTCCCAGCACCATCTGTAGGGCTCCTGCTCCACCTGAGGTTCACTGCCCTCAAAGATAAGGAAGAGCTGAGGGTGCTTTCAAGCAAAGCATGTGGACAGACTGTCAGCCACACCAGACCACCTGGAGGAAACTGTGAGTGATGTAGTGGGCAGCTCTGCGCTGCAGGACGCAGAGGTACCCACCTGCTGACTGACTACAGAACTTTGCTGCTTGCTGGGGACCCAGATCCAGGATGTAGAGAGACTGCCAAACCTTGTCTGACCCTCTGACTATGACCCCCTGCCATTCTGCCACGTGGGCACCAGTGACACCTCCAGGGGCAACCAGGAGATGATCAATGTATTGCCCCAGTCTCTGGGGGACAGTCAGGGGTGTGGGTACTCTTCTCCCCAGTCCCACTTGCAAGGGGAGAGAGCATGAGAAGGAGGGGACTGGTACTGAGCATCAACAACTGGGTACAGAGCTGGGGTCAGCAACAGAGTTTTGATTTCTGTCACCATCCAATCCTCTTTGAGGATGCAGATCTGCTGGGAGAAATGGAATCTGCCTCACTAAAGGTGGTGGGGATGTAGTAACCCTTAAGATTCACACAGTGAAGTAATCATCTAGACATCACTTTCAAAAATGTGCCAAGTCTAGAAATGAAAAGTATTTTCACTGTTGGAACATGTATTTGTAACAGAAACTGTGTGTGCACCTCCCCTGAGTAAACTGAAATCCCCAACTACCAAATGAGTAGCACGGATAGCTGTAGGAAGCTGAATTTCTTAAACAAACTACAAAGGCAGCAATATGATGAGAAATTACATGAAATGATTTTTTATCAGTTTCCAGTGGCTTTTTGTCTCAGGCTCATCATTGTAAGAGCTTCCTTGCCCTGCCAACAGTCATCGGTAGTTTTCTTTACCCTTCATAATCTTCAGTTTTTCCAAAATCCCCTGCCATAGGATAACATAAAGTTTCCTTTTGGATGTTTACTTTCAAATCCAAGCCACAAAGCAGAACCTGACCTTCATTTGGCATTAGCTGATTGTTTAAAGTAAGAAACGGTATTTGGTCTTGTGTTGAAGGTACTTTAGAAACTTAGAGATTGATCCTCTTGGGAAGAGCGAAAAAAAAACCAAAAAGCCCCTGAAAAACTCCAAAATAGAGCAGTTGGGTGACCTGAGATTCTCCAGTGGTGCAGAGGTGCTTGGGGTCAGCATTATTTGATACAGTCCTGTCACAGGTAGACCAGTTCTTGCAGAAAAAGTATTCACGGAACAAGTTTGCACTCTAGATGCAAACTTAAAGAACAGTGAAGGAATAAAGGCAGAAGTTATTTACATTGAGCTATGTAAATTACACCAGTTATTGCAGTCATGATTCGTCCTTTCATCTTGCAGGAGAGTGTCAGACCCACGGTTTTCCAAGGAAAGAACCAAAACCTGTAATTAATGATAGGCTATGCAATATCAGCCACTCACGAGGAAGCCTCTGACACAAAATAACAACCCTCTAAAATAAGAGGAAAGTTTTATTTCAGAGAGTGAACAAATGTTCCAATGTCTGTTTTTGGAGGGCAGATGCAGTTTTATCTTTTTAAATGAAAACTATAAAGAATACTATAGTGCTTTAATTTTCTATGTAAGACTATTCAGAACAAGTGATGTACTCTGAGGCACTCAAACTTTTAAAATTTACCTATTCATGTGGGCTTCTGGAAAAGATAATTATTAATGCCAGAAGAACAGAAATGATTTAATACTCGGAAAAAAACTTCCTAAAATAAGCTGTGCCCACCTGAGTAGCAAAAAATGAATACAGGAAGGTTTTTAGAAAGATGCTTTTTCTGTTTTTTGATCTTTGTGTTGTTTTCTAATACATGCCACGGGGAAAATTTGTTGAAATAGTGTCCTTGTTCATGACAAAATATGGCTCCAATTACAGAGACTGTGAGAAATCACAGAATGACATAAAACTGGCCAAGATGGATTCAGACACTATAGCAAATAATTTCTAGCCATATTTTACACACTTCAGCCAAGAATTCATCAATAGTACAAGACTGTAGGTAGAATATTGCCTAAGCTAGGCACTGAATTGACAGTCATTAGGTCTGAGGTTTTTCTCTGCTGACTTCAGTTGACCAGTGTATGATCTTACATAGAAATTTTCACTTCTCTTACTTCAGCTACTTCTGTTATTCATGTCACAACTACTCTTTTAGACAGGCACAATTTTATAGTGCAGTTGTAATTTTCAGTGAGTGGAACCCCACCCAGTTCAGCAGTCTTGTAGATGCTGCAACAGAATCTTCTGGACATTCCAAAATTACAATTAATCCCAAGGCAAAAGAAATGACACACCAAAAGTACTTTCTCTCTGAAAAAGTGCAAGTCAGAAAGTATTTGAAAGAAAAAGTCAGGCAAGTACGAGTTGGACCCAGCTTCTCACAGTGCTTGACGACAAATTGTGGAGTTCTCAAATGAAGACGACCAAATGCTCAGAATGAGGCTTACCTAACAAGTAATACCTGCAAAATTTGAAACGGTGCACTTGAAGTCTGATGCATAAAAGGCAGAAAAGACAACAAAAGAGTCTACAAAAAGAGAGCTCACAAGGTCAAAATGGAGGGGGAAAAAATTCCAAAGCCCAAGTAGGGACCAGACACAGAAAACATAAATAAAGAGCAGCAATACTCCAGGGCCACCAGTGCTGTAACCTGTAATTGTTAGAATCGGTTCTGTGTGTAGAGGAAGCAGGAAGTCAAGTAGTGAGTGATACTGATATGCCAGGTCGACATATACAAGGAAAAAAGACAAAACAGTTTGTGTTACTACATTGTCAGGTGGTTTCCAAGAAAACTGGATGTAAACCTGCATTTACCTGTCCTGTGAAATTCTGTGCCTAGCTCCTCACTTTCTTTGCCACGTGACCCTTGTACACCTCACCCACCCCAGCACTCTCAGGACTCTCCTTGACTGAGTCACCCGGCTCTGCTATGGAGACTAAGTTTGCATCACATAAAGACCACTCACCTCCTTAGGAAGGAAGCCACAGGCTGCCCGAGCTGATTTCATTGCAAGACCAGGTTATTCACAGAAGTACTTTTTTATTGTGAATTACCCGGTCCTGCAGTGAAATCACCTAGAGCAGACTCTGTGGCACTGCGATGCACAGGGCCAGAAACACAACTACGACTTCACTAACACATAGAGTACTAAGGTCTACAGAAACTACAGAAGAATAAAACGGTATTATGGAGAATTTCCTAGAACTTAAATAAGTCAATTCCACACAGCTTTAAAGAGCATTAGTTTATTATCTATTCTCCATGTGTTACCTCAAAACAGTCTAGTTATATACAAAAATTTGGAATGTTGAGTAAATGCTGATCAATAAAAACATTTTGTAGCTGTTGACAAGGGAGTATTTCTAAACAAAACCAAAATAATCATGAAAGTTTGATTCTGTGTGTTGTTTATTGCTATGTTTGTGTTCATAGAATGATTTCAAGTATATACACTTTTTTTTAACTCCAGTCAAAAAAAGAAACTAAAAAATATTTACATAATAAATATGTGGGAGACTTCATCTTTTCATTACATCAGTTGAACTGATTCTTTAATGAACTATTAAGAATAGAATGAATTAACAGAGTTTGCATCAACTCACTGCCATGCTGAATAACTTAGGCTGCTGATGGATTTTATTCTATTCAAATTGTAGTTTAAGATGCATTCAAAATGAAAAGTGCTGATATTGACTCTCCTCCTGCTGAATCCTGGGTGGACTAGTTCAGGAGACATCTTTCTCCCACCCTCTGCAAAATCATATAGTTTGACTTGTGTTTACCTTTATACACAGACACTGAAGGAACAAACACATTTCAATCCACTGAAAACTCCAACATCTACTGAGTAAAATCAGCATAATCCATGTTTTATTAGATGGTTAATTTGCTAATTTATTGAAGACAAGCTTTGGCCAAGTATTCCCACAAGAAGCACTGAACTTCTTGCTATAATCTCTACTTCTACAGTTCTACCATAGCCAAACAGTTTTTGGTAGAATTTTCCAGTGATACATAGATCTGAAAATTAAGTGACACAACAACATTTAAAACTTCTGTTACCATTAAAGCAAAGTACAACACAGTATAACTCCTCAGTGATATATTTAAGTGTACTGCAAAATGTATACAAAGTCAGCCCAAGATCAGTAAAGAATCAGTTCTGCTTTTTGGACTCTTCCCTTCCCAAAGATACAGGTTATGTAGAAGACCAAGGTAATTTAGGACTTGTCTCTATGTATCCCCTTTAAAAGGCAGTATGTGATAAAAATAACATGATTAAAAGTAATGAACATGTGACGTGAACATTTTGCATTTTCAATAAAAAAATAGAAACTAAGCAACAACAAAAGACATCTTAAATGGGGAACACTGAAGCCTGCCATTATATAGCCACGGTTCTCACTCTTTTCTTTGAAAATTAACAGCACAGAAAATAAGTGAATTTTATCAAAATACAGCAAGTTTCTGCTAATATATCAAAAAAAAATCATTTTCTATGTAAATATTACTGAAAATCAACTAAAAAGAATTAAAATATACAAAGAGTTGTTAAAGGGTTTCAATTAAAATTATTAGAACTATACACAGTACAATAAGCAATAGTTAACATCTTTGAAAGAAGTGCAATAATATTGGAGTTCACTTATTTAAAAAGTACTGCCTATTTATTACTGCTAGCTATGTATAATTCCCCTCTCTTCCAGCTCATTGTCCCAAAACTAAAGGAGGTTGGTGTTTTTGCTAGCTTTACTAAAAGCATTTACTTTTGTACACATGGGTTGAAAAAAGCAACTCATACCTGTCTCAAACTACCAACTTGTATGTAATTAAAAATGAACTGCAATAACTGAATATTGCTCCAATGACAGGCTAATCATTAGCCCCGATTAAAAAACAGTTATTGGTCTTCTATGGCACTTTTCCCACTGGTCCATAACAACCATGTATTAATTATCACTGCAGATTATGCAGTCTCTATTCAATTACAAAGGAGAAAGAGAGAAATGAAGTTAATGTTTCTGGTAAACAAAATTAATAGAAGCATAATTGAATATTTTATACAGTAATATGGAACAAAGGCAGCCTGTGGTAAATCACTATTAACATTACTATAGTTAGAAACCCTTTAATGACTCTGAAGTGTCTAGTTCACATTTAATGTTACCTGTAGGAACAGCCCTTTAAGAAACATCATTACGAACTGATGGGTTGTAAGAACACCCTCCCTTTGCTCTCCCATCTCGCCACAGCAGCGCTCCATCACTGCTCAGAGTTTCACAAACTTGCTTTGGTTACCTAGCTCCATGCGTATGGTTTCCTTTTTGATTAACAAGGTAATGCAAAGGCCAAACAAAATCAAGATGTCTTTCATAACCCTTCCTGCATCATTTACTTTGTATGTATTTAAATATGTATTACAGGCAACAACCTTAAAAACTGGCCATTTCAGTTTCATTTTTAAAATCTGTAAAGTTAAAATGGAGTACTTTTTATAAAGATAAAAGTATTACCATTCGCACAAAATTGGGGATTTCCACGGCAGAGAAAAGCCTCTGGGCACATTTCCACAGTACAGTTGAAAAAATTATGTATGCAGGAAAACCAAACTAAACATAAATCACATGTGGCAAATGAGTATTCAATGACTACATTAAGAACAAATCCTGTAGAACATCACAAGTTTGTAATTACAGTCTTTCTAAAAAACACCGTAAGCTTTTATTGCATTTTCTATTGGTAGACGTACACTCCAGAACTAAACACTCTTTCTTCTTTCCCGATTCCAGATTTAGATAGCAGATAGTTGTTTCACCTGACCTTTATTCTGTCCAGCCAGCACCACCTTCCATCTACCCATTCATCTATACAATGTGCACATAGCAAAGCCAACTCTTCATATCTCCTGTCTGTATCTACAGAAGTGGTTTCAGCATTACACATCAATATCTGGTGAATAAAAATAAAGGCAATAAACAGCTACAGGACAGACAGCCCTGCCATCCGTCCATTGGCTACAACCAAGGCTTTGCAAAGCCTTGCACAAAGTTTAGTAATGCGTATGAATTATCCAAAAATAAACCTACCATCTGTACAAAAAAAAACACCAACACAGGTTTGTTCTTATAGGAGTGATCCTTAGATTGCTATAATGCTTAAAACCAAGTTTATTCACCATATGCATTTCCAAAATGATTTCCTGTACGCTCTATACAGTGGTTTTTCCCCCTTTAACCCCAAGTTTGGTATTTCCTGTACAAATTTTGATCATAATTCTTTTCAAGTTCCTTTCATGTATAAAAATAGGCAAAATATTCAGTTTCCCCTAAGTCCTTCAGTGAATCCTGCTGGCTCTTCTCCCCAATCCACAGTATTTATGAAGAAACTTCTCGCACAATTATGAGTTCCACTGCATTCTGAAAAGTCTTTAGCAATGATACTGCTTGTCCATGATCAATATTGATGAAACTGTATCCATTAGCCTAAAAAGAAATATTTAAAATTGAAAAAGATAAGTCGCCTATACCATGTTATTGAACTGTGTCTCATGTGTCATGTTAATCTGTTTAAGCATTAAGGTTTAAAATAACCAAATGCTATATGAATGCAGACAATAAACCACTGCCAATTTGCAGATTACATTGTTGATGTGAGTTGAACATGTACCTCTATGCTACAAGAAATTAAACTACCGTGTAGGCCTTGAAAGAGTTTTGCCCCAAAGGTATTGCAAATAACCAAAAGAGAAAACTGAACTTTAAACTGTTAACATCAGACATTCACCTCATCAGCCTTAATATGGCCATGCCGAAAAACCCCAAATGCAGTAGAAATTATACATCTCAGTTTACATATCGGAATATTAGAAATGGCATTTGTGATAAATTTTAACTTCCCTGACATTTG
>VWZZ01005697.1:9053-46102 GCA_013399095.1 Psophia crepitans
GCAGGCAAGCAGGCAAGTAACATTATCCCATGCGTATGCCATAATTGTGCCAAGCAACCAGAATTCCCTTAGAGGCCTGTAAAGACTTTAGCTGTAGAGGGCAGGAGTTGAATGTGGTACATAGAACAAATGACAGACAATATTTCTTAAAATGCCTTTAAGTGCTACAACCCCTAAAAGCATAGGTCTATAAGCACTCCATTAGAAATGGAGTACGTGCTGTAAATCAGCTTGAAACAGCCATGTACTTAATGCTGCTGTAGTCTTTAAAGAAGATGCAGAGTGTGAGCAGGTAATGGTTTGGCCTCAGAAAGTCTTTCTGAAGTGAAGAGTAATGCGAGTGCCAAGCGTGGGAACAGTTATTTTTATGGTACAAGCCTATGTTTAAGCCTGGTGTTTAGACAGTATTTAAATAATGGATTTTCTTAACACAAATTAACATTGGGTTCCTAGTTGCCTCATTAAACTAGCAAATACTTACTCAATTCATGATTAATGAGTACCTTTCGAATGACTTACAGAATTTATGATGCTGATAGTAAATATCTCATGAACTGTCCAGAAATGTTTTCCGGGGTAGGTATTAATCGTGTTTAGAATTGAGGCACCTCTTGTCAAACCAAGATGGGGCCATGTTGTACTGCGTGCCGCACAAACGCGCACGGATAAATGCTTCATGCCCTGCAGTACTCATCATCTAAATGCAGACACAGGATGGGAGAACGGCTCTCTTAAAACTGGCTTAGAAGTGGTGTTCAGGCAATGGGATATCTACAGGTACCTTGGTAACCATAAATGCTGGTCAGCTCAGTTCAGAACTGTCTTTTGCTTGGTTCCTTTGGGTGTAATTTTATTCAGCTTTCTGTGTTTGTATGGGTTTATGTTGCTAGGCAGATTCTGCAATTTAATACAATCTCTCCTGTGTCTGTTAGCCATTTATACAGATGATGTACACTGGGTGACAGCAGAATGACTCCCCTTCTCATTTCTGCATTTCTATTGACATAGTCATTTTAAGGATGACAGCTGAAACTTTTTTCCAGATTGTTTTTTATTTATTCTTTCCAATCCGGTTCAGCGTATCTAAATCAGAAATGGTACATGAATATATTCTTTTTCTTCTGTTGTTATTCCTGTGTTCACAAAGTCAAATCAGTCCAATGTCACTGTGTGGATCTATCAGGATTGCTGTCATTTCTTACGACATTGTTTGAGAAAGGACTCAATTTGAATTTTGATTATATTATTAGTTGAACTTGGAGAACTAGTAACTAGCAAAGAAAGAATTTGTTTTGCCTGTTGTCTGCATTTTGGTCTGGTCAGTTGATTCTTGACAGCTGATAGGTAAGGAAAACCAGAGGTTAGTCTCTTAGGAAGAAATTCTTTACTGTGGGGGTTGAGAGGCACTGGAACAGGTTGCCCAGAGAAGCTGTGAAGCCCCCATCCCTGGCAGTGTTGGATGGGGCTTTGGGCAACCTGGTCCAGTGTAGGGTGTCCCTGCCCATAGCAGGGGGGTTGGAACTAGATGGTCTTTGAGGTCCCTTCCAACCCAAACCATTCTATGATTCTAAAGATGTAACCACTTTCAGTAGCCTAACTTTTTATGTAAGAAGAGAAGGATTTGCTCAAAAAATGGAAGGAGAGGTGTCTCTCCATGAGTAAGTCTGGGGAAACCACCCATCACTGAGGTGGTTTCGAAGAGCACTTCTACCCAGTGTGCCAGAGGTGTGTGTCTCATCAATCCCAGCTCTGAACACTTCAGGCAACACTCACTTGCTCAGAAGATTATTTGTTATGAAGACCTCATGTTCTATATCTAGAAAGATAATGTTGTTTTGGTTTGGCTTTGTACCAAACAGCTAGGTTCTATAAATGCTAAAGCATGTTTTCCTGTTGTATATGTACAAACAGTCCAACTGAACTCTCGCAAGGTACTGGCGTGCTGAAATATTTTTAATGCCATAGTCAATCAGTAATGAAGTCTGTCCAAAAGTCTGTTTACTCAGTTTGATCCTGTCATCCATTTTAATTGTGTTTAAATATCTTTAATGAGGAGAGATATGGTAAATCATAAAGTTAGATGGCAGGCGTCTTTTGTTCACAAACTCAGAAGTATACGTATTAAAATAAGTTACTTCCGTCTTTTGGGGAAAAAATCCAAATCGTAATGTTTTGACAATTATGTCACCTCTGGTAGTGCTTACTCTACTCAGATGACGGTAGTGCCCATTAAAATGAGAGCACAGCACACATGAAAAGAAAATACGCTCTACCATTTACTGTTTTGAATGAAGAACAGAGTAATAAAAATTATACTGAAATTTGGTCTGGTTTTAATTGCAGTGCAGTGCGCAGCAATTGATAGCTAAAGTGCTAATTATTTTTAATGTAATTACATTTAATTATCATAATTGCTACTTATATCTCCTGTCCTTAATAGAGAGATGTTAAGGGCCTTATTCACAGAACAGTTATGTTCCCATCGTGCAGGGAAAAAATGAATAGGGAACTTACTGTGGTTTTTGAGACAAACTGTTCTAGTGACTGCATCTTTTTTGTGGGGGCTACATTTTGCAATAGTAGTCCATCACAGTGTGAAACCGAGAGTCAGCTTTTCAGAACTCTGCCCACGTCTTTTCCTGTTGGCTTGCATCAATGGAAATCCAGAAAACTAGGAGCAGGAAGCAGATATTCTTTCTCTGATCTTAAATTTTAACCCAAAAAGTATTCCCCCAGTACTTCAAAAAAGATTCAGCAATTACACCTGTGATTGCAGTTTCAGCAAGGTTCATATTTATTCACTGTTGTTTGATTTGTAACATTAACAAAGATTTTTGTTAAATCAGTATCACAAAGCATGTAGTTAAGATACACTCTTTGGTATTTCTGGCATAGAATATATATTTCATGTTTTATCATAAAACCTATACAAGTACTCCATGTTGCAAATAATATATAAGGAAATTAAATTTCTTTTTTAAAAATACTAACAACTAAATATTCGGAAGTATTCACTGGATTTTTCTTTGCCTTACTTGAGATATACCTGAATGATTTCCTGACATACAGTTAAAACTGTTTATTAGTTAAAACTAATAGAAGGTTCTTGATGTGCCCAGAATTTAGCCCTGGATCATCATTCACAGTCTTTAGGATGGAACTGTTTGATGTTTGAAACAGTTAAACAGTAGGTACAGTATTCTTTAGAGGGGATCGAGATCCACTATTGAAAGTCTGAAAAATAAAAATAGAAAAATAATTAAAAAACCACAAGTGGATATTGATTTGGATAGCCTTGTTTAAAAATATGTCATTAAAACTTAAAAAACCCCTACCCTTTAAAATAAATCCAGTAGAAAGAAAAGTGTGCATAGGTGCATGATAGAAGGAAACATGCTATGCTGGAGGAAGACACAGCTGATGGCGTGGTCTGGACAGAAGTGGTGCTCGTGCTGCCCTGTGCCTCTGTTGTATCTGAAATGTAAGAGTATCGCATGTCTGGTTGGTTGCTGTTCAGGAACGCCATGAGTGATAATGTCTAAGAAATGTTTTCTGTATCTTTGATAATCTAGTTTTATTTTTTGTAGGTTGTAATAAACACTGTAACTTCTTGCTAGCAGTGTGTCTGCTAGCCTGTTCCCCATGTCTCTCTTAGATCTCCTTACTACTCTACGTTTCACCAATAATACCAGGAATATCAGACTTGCGGGTGGGAATCTAAAGCTACTTTTTCTTCTCTCTTCAGCAGCTAGTTCTGAAGTAGGAAAGATGGGTTCATATGCTGCTTTTTTCCAGCGCTGTAGAGAGTGCAAGACAGACAGGGGTGGCCACCCACTGAATTTCACCTGCCTGTTCAGTGCGTGCGTTAGTCTACATTTGTCAGGACGCTTTCCAAAGTTACTTGATGTTACAAAACAACGTTTAAGAAACGTAGACAGTACTGGCAAAAAAAAATTTGCTGATATTTGCAATTCTGTTGATCTGTACTTATTGATTTTTCAGATATACAGTAGAGCCATCCATTATATTAAAAGCTAAAGGCAAAACATACATTAAGCGTAGCCATTGTAATTGATTTTGAATCAGGGGAGAAGATGCTCGTTCTCCACATAGTCACAGGCCAAGTTCTGTTTGAAGAAGTATGAATAGGTGATGTTTTCATTTAGATCTTTTGTTCATCCCACTTCTCTGCATAAACTTTTCTCCTTCGCCCTTTAGACATTCTTGGGAAAACACTGACAATTATTCTGAGTTCTGATGTGAAGAACTGTTCTGTAGTGAACTCGATTGTTGCTTAAAAATCTTTGCTTTTTTCTTCTTATACTTTTTCTTGGTAATTCACTCACACTTCTGCTCCCTTAAAAAGGGGTGAAGTTGTTTGTGGTGCTTGATCTTTAGTTCTGAACTTCCATTTAGTGGGAGAAATTACTGAAACAAAACAACTGAGTTTAGAAACAGTCTTGTTTTAGCACAAAGTCAGTATGTGTGTTTCAACTAAACGTTTGAAATCAAGAGTTTAGATAAGGAACAAGACTTTCCACTGAGTGTCATAAAGCAAAAGCCGAAAACTTTCATCCTGAAACACCTGACTTGTCAGGGAGTTCCTCAAAACCACTCCCAGAATCCCAGCACTTCCAGGTTGCCATTCCTAGAAACAGCACTGTTGCGAAAGAAAAGATGAATAACAGCAAATTCAGCCTGGCTGCAGGTGATGTGGTTTTTACCCCGTAAGCATTTGCTTATTCACGTCTCATTTCAGCTGAAACATTTATTGGTATTTCTGAAAAGATGTACATTACACTTGGTTGACTTTGTAAATACAGTTAATGTATTATCTATTTAATTTAAATTTAAATTTTGATATATATGCGGTGAAGGTATTTCAACAACCTTCAACAAAACTGGAGTAAGATTTCTGACTTTCTCTGTATCTCTTCAGTAATTCACCATATGAAATGCTGCTGTTATATTTAAAGTGTTATCATATTTGCTTAACTTTCCCTTAGACTTTGCTTTCATGTGAACACTGCACAGTACTTATCAATCATTATAGTTCTATAGAGATTTTTTATATTGTATCACAATACTGTGTCTTTTGTCTCATATTCACTATTTCTTCTTTAATATTGCCTCTTTCAAAAGGAAATTAAACTTTTCCACTCTCAGAAGGAAATTAATCTTTTCCAAAGCAGTTAGACATGCTAGTAGCACCATGAAAAGTGTAATGTGCTTCAGCGTTTTATTTCCCAAAATAAAGGTAATTAATTTCATATGGTCAAAACCTCAGCTTCTCACTGTGTCCTAAGTTTTGGTGCCCTAAGCACACACTATACAAATATATTAATTTTTGTTCCAACTATTTCATTAAATGAACCAACTAATTCCCTATGACACAAAACTTTATTGCAGTTCTGGTGACGGTTTGCTCTTAGGCCTTCATCAGTAACTAGAATGAGTGAGATTTATTTCGCTTGCTCAGCCCTCATATTAACTAAGCTATTATGAAGCAAGGAAATATTAAAAAAAAGACCAATTGTGTTTTAAAACCAGAGCACCAAATGCTATGTAATGGTAACATGGTCAGTTCGCAATGAGGGGACTCACCAGGACCAATATGGAAAGTGTCACTTTGTTGACTTGGAGGTGGTATGTTTAGCAGTGTGAGGCTGGATGTTGTTTCTGGATTTATAATTGTGTCCACAATATTTTAGTGAACTTCAAAACTATTCAAACTAAATTTTTCTGCAGTACCAAAATTTAATTTATGTTTATATGCATAAAACTGTATATAATACTCAATAATAACAGCTTTGGTTCTTCAGCATAGGCACTGTGAAATTATGCTGCTTTGTAAAGGAGTAATTGCTACACATTGGACACCTGTAGCTATAATTGCTCTCCATTGCTTTGTATTTATCTGTCATTGTTCTATGAGTGTGATTCCTGAAGTCTTCAAACCAGAGTATTTTTAGGAAGCTGATTTTATTTTAGCAGGATGCATTTTTTGTGATAAAATGCTTACAGGACTGCTGTGGTTTAACCCCAGCTGGCAGCTAAGCACCACGGAGCTGCTCGATCACTGCCCCCCCCAGCAGGATGGGGAAGAGACTCAGAAGGGTAAAAGTGAGAAAACTCGTGGGATGAGACACAGACAGTTTAACAGGTAAAGCAAGACAAGGAATTCATTTACAACTTCCATGGGCAGGCAGGGGTTCAACCATCCCCAGGACAGCAGGGCTCCATCATGTGTGTAATGGTGACTTGCAAAGACAAATGCCATCCCTCTGAATGTCCCCCTCTTCCTTTTTCTATCCCCAGCTTTATATGCTGAGCATGACATCATGTGGTACGGAATATCCCTGGGGTCAGTTGGGATCAGCTGTCCTGGCTGTGTCCCCTCCCAACTCCTTGTGCACCCCCAGCCCACTGGCTGGTGGGGTGGGGTGAGAGCAGCCAAGGCCTTGGCTGTGTGTAAGCGCTGCTCAGCAGGGACGGAAACACCCCTGTGCTCTCAGCACTGATGTCAGCACAAACAAACCAGAGCCCCATGCTCGCTGCTGTGCAGAAAATTAACTCTGTCCCCACCAAAACCAGCACAAGGCTGACAATATATTTCTTGTACAGTTTTGAGATCATTAAAAGGGAAAGAACTGAGGAAAAGGAAGAACAAAATGAGTGAGAATGGGAGCAGGATATAATGGAAAAATGCTTGTGAATAAAAGAAAAAGGATTGTAGGAAATACTGTATTTTCTGGGAAAGGAATTTGGAAATGCAAAACATCCGAAAAGTAGTACACTAGGTGCAGATATGCTGACGAGGGTTTTAATGTCTCTCTCTTTCAGTGGTTTACCAATATGATAAAAGTTGATAATTTCTTCTCAGTGTCCTCATAATTAAAAAAATGGAAGATACACAAACTGTCAGTTTCTGCTTACAGCATTACAGTTAATGCTCTCCTCAGTAAGTTGTATAAAAACAGATACCAAATTATATTTTGCCGAATGTTTTCATTGGCAAATAAAACTGTTTTCACCAATCTTGCATTATTTTGCCTTCATTTTAGTCACCAAAAGAGACTCTTGAGAGTCAGACTTGTGCTAACTTCCACCTGACTGCAAGCAGATCCCCTGTAGCCTTTGTAAGACTTTTGAAGTACCTTTCCTTTCCAGCAGTGTCTCTTCCAGCTCAAATTACTTGTGATTAGGTTAACTTTTTTTTTTTGGCCTGATGCTACAAGAAACATGGGAGTTGGTTTTTTTTCCTGTTGAAGTAGCTATGGATTTTTGCTATGCTTCTACCAATTTCTTGCCTATTTTCTAACCTTTGAGCAAAAGTGTCTGTACATTCATATGCAAAAATGGCCTACGCTGGTCTGTAGTTGTCCTCTGCACAGTGTATTCTTTTGTCTGGTTGATGTAGCACAGCTTCCCACTCTTCTACCTCAATCACCAGGCTCTTAATGAGGGCAAAATCTGCACTGATATTTAGGAGTTGCAGATCCTTACAAGAAAGAGAAGTTGTTGGGACTTGTATTTCAACAGTTATGGATGTTCATCTCATGAAACTCAGAGTATAGGGTTCTTTGTAGGTAATATTTCAGCTGCGGTACTGCAAAGCTGTTTCCATAACAGGAAAGACCTGAGGAGGACGGGTAACAGGTTTATAAGCACTACAGGTTTTATTTTTTGGGCGTTCAGTTGTTACTGTAGATGAATATGAGTCTATTTGAGAGATATTTGCTGTTCTGAAGAGGTGATTTTGTACAGTTCTTGGGCTGAAATTGAAAAGATTTTTCTTTTTTTTTTTTTGATCAGAGTTAATCTCAATGCACATTTTCCTTCAAAAGTACAGATCAAAAGTGAAAGAGCAGCAGACTAGCTGGGCAAGAGTGGTGTTTAGTAGGCAAGGTTGAAATAAAGAGAGCGGTGCGGATGCCTGGGCCGACCTGCCGTAAGTGCTGCAGCTGTGTTAGTGCAGGACTCTGCTGGGCATCTGTATCGTCTCCGCCCGTGGGGTTACATTGCAAAATATAGGTGTGGTAAAAATATCCTGATGGAGGACAGGGTGCTGTACAAGCACCTCCAGCAAATTCTGGCCTGTACTTCTCTGGCATACCGTCACAGTTCAGGCAGGTGAACATCCCATCGTGGCTTGGGATTGTTTGTGGAATAGAGGAATGACATGGTCAGACCTCTGTGGGGGAGGAAAATGAGATGGCTGGTAATGGATTCATCTGTATGCAGCTCAGGGGACAGACTTGTCACGTACTGATATGTACACAGACTCATGAGACCTATACATGTACCTGTACACTAAAATAGTAATTCCACTTTTATTTTTTTCCTCAAACTTTACTGTAGTGTGAAGAACACCAATGCAAAATGGCGTTACACCTGAAATAAGACATTCTAGTACACGTTTCTAGCATTCCTTGTTCAGCTTGTTGCTCCATGCTATTTATATTTCACTTTGTTTTAATTAAATTAACTTCTCACTGAAATGGGTTTCCCAAATTCTAGTGAACACTCCCTGATTCACAGGTGTTTTTTTCAAGTGACAGATTTAACATTTGGTAAAAAGACCCTGGTAGATAAAAAGATAAAAGGCTAAGGTTTTAATAGAAGATTAGGCTTCTCTAAGTCTCTGGGAATAATTAGAGATCTAGTTGACCTATGAATATTTATAAATGTGTTAATTAAGGGATGTGTGAATAAATCCACCTTGCTGTGTCACATACTCATTAACCCTAGCAACTCCCAGATGTTCATCATATCTGTGTTAAAGACAACCTACAGTTCAACTGTATTTTACCAGTTTGAGGAGGTCTTCCCAAGGTGGTGTTTAAATCTCTGTATTACCAAAGTAGCACAGGCTCAGAAAACTCTCCATGCCAAAGGGCCATGTCTGTGGCTTCAGTGTTTTCACCAGCCTAGCTGTAGGGGTGACCCTACGAAGCTGAGCATTCCTTGAAGAGACAAAGGACTTTTCAAAGCTGTATTTGTCAGTTATTTGATTCAGTAACTTTGTATCTATTTTTTAAAAAAAGCCTAACTAGTGATAAATGAGTGTTAATAGGCGTGAAGGCTTATTGGGTGTGCTTCTTAATATTAATTAAAAAAACCCTGAGATTTTTGTCCAGTGTTTTTCTGAAATAGCCCTATTAATAAGTATTTCAGCATTTTAGTGAATTAAGATACTTTTCAGCAATGTAGCTCTTAATTTGGGTAGGCTGAGGAATTGTCTTCAGGCTTGCGGTGCCCAGCCAGAGATCCATGAGCAAGAACCACTTCTGACTGCCTTGTCAGTGTCTGTAGGCCCGCATTCAGCTGGACTGGGGACAGAAAGCCTCTTAGGCTGAGCCACTCCTTTAAGACCAGACTGCCCTGTAGTGTTGTTATCTACTGGTGTGTTTACAAAGGGCCACCTTAGCCAAGAAAGGTGAGTGAAATCAATTCAGAAAATTTAAATACTGTTTCGCACTCTGAATCAGCTTTTGAAAGAGGTTTTTCTTTCCTCTTTCTGGAAAAAGATTATTGGCTTTCTTGGGAAGGAACAGCAGCTAGAGCTGAAGGCACCCTTTGTGAACACTGACCAGTTGCACTCTGGTGCTTTCCAGAACATTGTATGCGCGTGGTTACCCCTGTATGGAGCCAAGGCGTGGATATTAACTTCAAGTATACATGGTGTTTTGCTGACACAAGTCGTCTTGAATTGCATCCAGTCTGTACTTGGAGGTGTTGGGTGATAAGAACCGCTCTCTAGTTTGTCTAGTGGTTAATTCACCATTATAATGCACTGCCTTAATCTGGGCTGAATCCATCCTGTTTCTCTTCTGGCCTGATGGAAGGTGGGGGTTTTTTGTTTGTTTGGGGTTTTTTTGGGGGGTTGTGGTTGGTTTTTTTTGAGTCCTGTTCTTTTCTTCCTCCAATACGTCAAAAAGCTGTTTAATATCTGTTCTTTCTTCCCTTTGAAAGCCCCATATACCGTAACTAAGTCACCACTAAATCTTGTTTCTGGTAAATAAATAGCTTGAGCTCATTAAGACTCTGACCATAGGGCATTTTCTCCAGACTTCAAATAGGTTTTCAGGCTTTTTCTCTGCACCCTTCATAGCTTTTCAGTCACCTCTCAAAATGTCGTCCTCAGATCAGGATAGGGAGTAGAAGACAGACCCACTCACCAAGATCTCCAGGAGCTGCATTAAACTTTTCTTAATCCAGCTTCTCAATAGGTGCAGCGCCGTTAACTGTGACCCTGATACCTATTTTAGGGTTAGAGTTATCCATGATACAGTCAGCTCTTCGAGATATGTGTCCCACTTTTCTGCCAAAGGACACACTGTGGAATAGTTGCAGAGATGGGGGCAGAAGACAAGGAGGATGGAGGAAGGAGAATTTTCACAAATAGGCAATGAAATTACTTTTCTGTACCAAGGCATAACGTTGCATTATTTTTTGGCATTAAAGGTAGTTTTAGTCTAATCTGGGAAGGAAACAGTGACATGTTATCTGAACGGTGACAACTGTTCTATATTACTCAATAATAGTAAAGTGTGTGTGCAATCCTCCCTATTGCACAACTGATTCTGAAAAGAAAATAATATTAGTAGATAGCATTTTTTTTTCTTTTTTAAGTTCACATTACATTGGTTTTAAGAAAAGTTTTTAACTGTAAGAGTATGCAGGACCTCTTAGGATAGCAGTAATCTAGCCTCAGGCTATATGGAAATAATGGCAGTCTGAGATGAAAAAGCCCTGTTAATCACATCAGCTCGCCCCGTCACCAGTGGAAACCACTATTGCTTTCTGTGTATGCAAAATCTGGATTTAGAATAGTTTAACCAGCACACGGCTGACTTCTGAGTTCCCAGCATAAAAAAAACCCCACAAACACTGAATGTCGCCTCTCAAGAGCCGGGAGTTTGGCTCCGGTGTGATGACAGCTGTGTTGTCTCCAAATGAGTCAGCTGCCCAGCTGCTGCAGGTCAGGTTAAAGCACCTGCCTCCCTGCCAGATGCTCGACAGGTCCTAGAGCGTTGCCGCGGGCTGCTTTCAGAAATATCTGCAAGTACCTGTGGCCTTTGCAGACCAGCTGGTCAGGGCTGAAGAAGACACTGCATTTATTAAGCACCCTTTTTTCTGTTTGGCCAGGCTTATGGGGTGCCCATGTGGCTAACAAGGGATGCAGAGTGGTGGGAATCAAAAAGGGATGAGGCACGTGGACTGTCTTTGTTAGTGCTTACAAGTAAATTCTGTTTTCTTCCCGGGCTGCAGCATTTCTCTCTCTTTTACCAGTCTCTCCACGGAGGAGGACCATGGCCTGCTGTCCACAGGCTTCCCACAGGAGGAGGAAGTGGAGCAGGAAAGCTGGGGGTGGTGTGGCTCTGGCCACCACTTTGCCCTTGGTGGAGCAGGGCATGGGGGGAACGCTGCTTGTTGTGGTAATGGCAAGGCAGGAGCCCTCTGACTGAGGGTAGGTGGCTGTTTGCCTAGAAGGGAGCTTAAGCAAGTGGTCAATGTTTTCTGTGTCTTTATGTGACAGTAGAGACAGCACAACCCTTCCAGTTAATTACCAAAAATAGCTCCCCCTCCCCAATATTTTCCTTGAAAAATATCGAACCTTCCGGTAAAGTACCAAAAATAACTCCCCCCAATATTTTCCTTAAACAATTTATTTCTCAATTTTTGACATTTTTTTCACTTTACACTTGGCATTCCATAGCTTCCAAAAGACTGCATATCATACAACTTAAATTGAGGAGATGTATTTAAATCAAAGTTGCGTCTTAAATTACCCTTCATTCGCTGGCATTGTGTTCCCTACCAGCTATTATAAGAAGATGTAGTTGAAGATAGACTTGACGCAATAAAGACTTGCTTTGTCAAAGGAAAAAAGATCTACTAGTGCTTAAAATTTATTAGGTTTTATTAAAATTAAGCATAGTTGGATCTGTTTTGGTGAATTATCTACATATTGGCAACCTAGGGCTCTCCCTAGACTGATGAAAAATACTGAAGTTCATAATCAGCTGTTTTGCTTAAAGGGCATAAACAATTTAACAGGATAGAAATGTTTAAATGTCAGACTAATTATCCCACTGTGGTCATGCTCTAAAAGGAAAATGATTCTCTGCAATGCAAAAGACCAAGCTTTTATCTCCATACTAACATTTCTTTCCATAAAACTTATCTTTCAATGCGCAGTATTGTTAGTTAACAGAAATTCTGATGTCAGTATTGCAAAAATAGAAGTTTCAAGCACATCTTTGGTTGTGTTCACCTGGCTATTTCCTTCTTGCATTTTAATTTGAAGCTTTTAAGTGTATTACGGTTTGATTTTTAAACTTTTAAGTGTATTAGGCTTTAGTCTTTCTTAAGTTATACTTTTGTAACTGGATATGGTGTGAAAAATCATTTCAAAATAGTTTATTTTTTTAGGTAGAACTCCCTTTTTAAAAAAAAGATAATGGAAACATTCTTAACTGGAGTAAAAGGCAGACGTAATACTGGTAGAGCTCTGAGAACTGCAACTTTTATTTGCATATATATTTATTTTCTTGATCACAGTGTACACTGTCCTATTTACACTTAAGAAAATACACTTCAGAGTATAACTACCATGATGCTGAGCTTACTTCCAATGGAAGCAATTGAAACTGGTTTCAGGAAAAGCCATAACACACCCTTTGGCTTTTCTCTGATGATCTGGGAGAGAATAAACATCTCAAACTGGGAGAAAGAGATTAACAAAAGGCAAATTAGCAACTAATAACATTTAGTGCTGGCCATATACCTTCCTTGGTTTTGAAATGGCTTTCTTTTTATTCTTTCATTATCATCAGCACTAAGCGCATTTGAACAAAATAGCCTTCTTGGGGAAGAAGTAGTATTTATGTTTATTTTAAAGGTATTGTTGGAACAATAGATGACTGAGCAGCAAACTAGATCAGGATTTTTATACAGGTAATATCATTAGAAAACTGTATAATAAGATCAAAGTATAATGAGCTGTGCTACTTGTTAAGACGTGACTCGTTTTTAGTTGCTTTGGTAGATGGGTTTTCAGAGATTGAACAGTCCATTCCGACTCGGCGACGCCAGGCTGTTTTCTTGGTCCCAGTCCTGCAGGAGTGTTGTATTATCGGAAGGGGAGGGCTCAGGAGGGGTGTTCTGCCCACTCCTGAAGCCTGTTCAAGTAAAGCGAGAGGTTCTCTGGTGCTCTGTAAAGAAAAGAGTCTAGAGGGAAATCTGAAGTGTAAAATTTTATTTCAGTATCTGTGTATCGACACTTCTAGGTGTACGGAGGTGCTCTGTTGTCTGTGCCCATTTTGAGATCGACAAGCTCCCACGTTTCTCCGGGGGATTTACAGGAAGTAGGTATTTACGTATTGAAAAATACGCTTAGCTAAGCAACCTATTTTGCATGGGAAATGAAAATTGATCAAACTCAGATAACGTTTGCTTCTAGTAGCAATAGATGAGACCTGGTGGCCTGTCAGTGAACAGCTCCTTAGTGCTGTTTCCAGAACCATCATCCTGCCTTCACTCTTTACCCATTTTTTACCAAAATTTTAATTCAGAGCAGAAGAATGGAACAAAAATGTAAATAAGAAAAATCAGCAGAAGCAAAATAGAGGGGCTAAGGAAGGCAAATTAATTTTCAGAACTGTGGAGCACCATACCTCATCACCTACTCACTCCGGTTCCACTGATTAACAGCTGCCCTTGCTCACCAAGTTCATGGTGATGCTGGTTTAAAATTTGTTCTTAGCATGTCTTTTTATCTCTGTCATCCATACACGTAAAACTTGATATATGAAAAGTTTTGTGTCTTGAATATTGGAATATTTTATAGTTAACAACCTAATAAGAAGAGTTTTGCACGAAGATTGGGGGGTGGGGGATGTGTGTGTGACACTTTTCAGGACGTAGTCAGTGACCTGAAACTTGGATTGTTGATCGCTAATTTTTTGATATGTTCATGTCAAGTAATTATTCCAATGAATAGACGCTGAAAATCAACAGTATATTAATTAACTCAGAATAAGCTTTCTCATTGTTAATCTCAGTTGGGATATCTGTAAGGTGGAACACCACCTTACAGGCTTGCCGTATCTTTGCCAAAATAACAGCTACAGAATGTTTCTTAAGATAAACTTTATTTTAATAACAATAACTTTAGAACTCCCAGTTGAAGACACTATTCTAAAGTAGTAATTTTCTTAAAGCACTTTGCACTGGCAGTAAGGATAGTTGCATTAATATTGCTTCTGTAAAAAACTGTGCTCATATTGCAGTCAATGTAATGGACAACCAGAATACGTTAAAATATTTTAAAATTACTGTAAACATACAATATCTTTATCCTTTTACAAACTACTTTTCTCTGTAATTACGTGCGTAGCAAGAGTTGCACAACTAATGAAGTAACATCTTTTCCCACATCAATGTCCTTTAAATTTGTTTATGACAAGTTTTCATTCGGCTTCATTGTTAATGAGATGTCATTAAGGAATCCAAAATCAAAGCTGTGCTGTTAGCTCAGATGTAATTCAAATGTGCCTGTGAGAAACTGGAACAAATGTGTTTTCTCATTAGAATTAAGCTATTTATGTTAAAGGTGTACAGACTGAATTGTCATTTAGACTTCCTAATAAAACTGTGTATCACCAACACATTTAATGATCCCCCACAGTTTAGAAGCTGAAGTATTAAAATGATCTCTGAAATTCAGTGTCTGAGAGGTTGTTCTGATTCTCTTCAATTTAGCAAGAGATGGATGTTATTTCTGTAGATTAAACCAAGTCCAATGGATTGTTCTAGAGGGTTTTTTTTTTAAATCTACAATATATTTATGCGTGGGATGGTGAATTTCCTGTAAACTCTAAAGTTAATTTTCCTCAGTCTATCATATCTATTAGATTTATTCATTTATTTATTTATCTGCTGTTGGTCTAAGCAGCATCAGGTGGATAAAATGAGGAAGAGCACCCACTTTCAGCACTTCCCATCACCTTGGTAATAACGTGGATTTCTCCTCTGGCTGCAAGCTGCGCTGCACCTTGATTTAATAAATAGAGAAATGAAACCACTGCAATTACGAAGATGAACAAAGTCACGTTGGTGACTCACAGTTAGCGCGTTGCAAGGCTAATGAATCTGGCAGTTCATTTCCAGCCTGGTTCTGTACCACCTGCTCCCAGCCCTGCACGGCGTGGGCAGGCTGACGGGGGCAGGGGCCGAAGGAGCTGCAGGTCCTTCAGCCTCCAGCTGCAGAGCGTGTGGGACATCGGAGGTAACAGCTTTGCCTGTATCTGCACTGTTTTTCTGTTTAAAAAAAGAAAATCTTTCCCAGTGAACAGGTTTGAAATGTAGAGCTCAAAGCTGACTGCACCGGCTCCTCGTTTTGTGTTGGTTAGTGGCTTCTAAGCACAGGAACAGCTGCATTTCAAGAACTTCAAGCTCCTGCAGCCTTACATCAGGCACCTGAGCTATTTCCTATCTTCTGTCAAGAGTAACAAAGTAGCTTTAAAATTCTGTGGGTGGTGGGTTTTTTTTCTGAAGATCCCATCTTTAGTGAAAAAGTAATGTTACATTCCATCTGGATAAGGAATGTTATCTTAATTGTAAACACAAAAACCAGTCGGAACTTGTACAAAACTTGAGGGTTTTTTCTAGCTCAGCATTTTCTTTTAAAGGATAGGATTTTTTTTTTTTCCATTTAACAAAAAAGGCATTTTCAGAAAATACACTCTTCTCTGTCAGAGAGATTTGCAAAAGTTTTGTCTCTCAGTGACAACTATATTAGACAAACATTTTCTTAGATATTTATTAGATGAAACTCTTAAAATATTAAAACTTTCCCCCAAGTATACGTTTCCTGTTCTAGCTGTGTGAGTGAGAAAGTTAATAGTCTAGGAGTCATTAAAATTTTCAAATTACTTTGTAATTTGTAACCATTTTTAACTTAAAGTAAGAAGTAAGACCCTCAGGGTCAGAAATCAGCAGCCATACCGTACCTTCACATGTAGATGCAAAATGGATGTTTCCAGCCTCTTTGTTGCTCTGAGGCAGACAAATCTTCCGACAATTTCTCAACCTATAGACCATAAGACATTACTTGGTGGTCCGTAAAGCTAACGTGGCAATTAAAATAATAATTGAGCTATTGCTTCTTCTGCAAGTAAGAAAATTGTAACAGTGATAAACAGCCAGAGTTTAGCTCAATATCTGCTTTAGGTTGTTTCTGAGGATGTTAATGGTCTATGGTTTTTCTTAGCTATTATTTTTAGAGTTTAGGTGATCTGCTTAGGTACAAATAGGTTGTGAAAGAATCCTACCTCACCAGCTGCATAAAGTTACTGGCTTATAGATCCGTTCCATTCAGGTCCTATGCATCTTGGAAGCATTTGATGTAGGCTACATCCATGTTGTTTAATGTGACCTGTTTTATTCCTGGGAACAAGGAGAGTATTGGGGAGTAGGGGGAAGATTTCTGCATCCTGGACTTCCTGGAGAAGAGGGTTTCATCCATTTCATGTATCTGACAGTCTAGTGGGCTAAAAAGACAGATGGAGAGAAGAGTATCCTGCACAGTATTTGTGTGCATAAATACAACACTGTTGTACCTTCTTCCTCTTTCTAGTGCCTTGTAAATGGAACTAGATGTCTCAGGAAAAAACCTATTGGGAAAGCAGAGATTAGAAAATCTGAAGGTTTCTTTATTCAAGGAATTGCAGCTCTTGCGTCCCAGCTTCTCTCTCCCTTGGTGACTGCCTTTGGGATGGGGCTTCACAGGGGGTGAGGTTGCCTGTTGTGTATTAAGTGCACGCAGAGCACTTCATGGCTCTGCAAGCCTGGGTGTTAACCTGTGCTTACTGCAGCGACTGTAACACGACCAGGTATTTTAAGATACCTCATTTTTTAAAAGAACTATCTAGAATAATATACTATATAATTAAATCCCTCTGCAGATTCTCTTAGAATGTGTATGATGTTCCATAGGAATGTGTGTGTTGGGTTGGCAGTAACTTCTAAACTTTCCTCACGCTACTTCTGTTCTGTAAATGCTGAGGTGAGGGTTTGTTTCTTAAAAGAAAATAGCGAGCTGATTGCTGAGATGAGTTTAAGTTTGAAATCTGGAAGGCAAGGAACAGATTGCGTATCAAACAATATTTTTCTCTGTCAGTGGAAAATAGTAACAGAAGGATTTTTCAGTTGGAGAAAATCATATGAGTAATGTAGGTAGGATCTAAAATTGCCTGCTATTTAAAATGGAAAGAAAATTGTGAATGCGGTTGGCAGAGCCATCACTGGCAGCATTATTTCAGTCAGAAGGCCCAAACAGGCAGATGGATAATGGTATATATCAGCTACCAAACAGGCTGCTTTTTTTTATTCTGCGTCTCTACTTCTAAGTTTTAGAAAGCCTTTATCTTTTATAAACTAGTTCAATAATATTCAGCAAATGGGTCAGCATGTCCCATCTAAATATTTTGTACATTAACAAAAGGTTTAGCTTTGCAGTCCTTGAAATGGCAAATACTGACATAATATGAATAATAGCGTGTCTCATTCTAACTACTGCTTTCTGAAGGACAGCTTTTCTTTTTTTTGGGGGGGGGGGCGTGACTGATTTAGGGACTATTTTGTGTCTACTTCTATAGTTTCAAAAAGTAGCAAATTTACTGTATACAGTCCATTTTACTGGGAGAATGTCTTGAGCTGCTCTGTGAATCTGCTGACCTCCAGAAACTTCTCAATAGACAACCAATGATCTAAAAAAATAATTTTCCATGGCTAACTTCCTGAATTACAGCTGAAAATTTGACAGCACTATCATTTAACACATACAAACTGATACAAAAAAAAACCAAACAAGGCGAGACTCATACCGGAATAAAGATGCTTCTGAGACTTTTTCACAGATGTTTAACCGGTTTTTACAAGCATCCGAAGTACCAGCTTCTTGCTGCCAATGTACGATCCAGGAGACCCTGTGGTTGCTATCAGTGCCTGGCATAGCATCTCTAGTGTTAAATGATCTTTAGAGTAAGAAAACCACAGTGACAGCATAGAATTTATGTTCCTGAAGAACATCTCCTCCAGAGTAGGTACTCCTGCTAGCCACCTCTCACGTGGGCACTCCTGTGGTGGTGTGCGGGCTGCTTTACCGCTCAGTGTGATACTGTGCGCGTGGAATCAGCGTGGTACCGGTTCCTGCAAGTCTCCCTTGCAGACATTAAACCAGCTCAAAGCTGGAAGAGATGCAGAGTCAACAACGAACCGTATCAGCACGCCCAGCAAAATGGAAACAGAAGAGCACAATGTGCCAGCTCGAGTCAGTAATTAAAGCAGGAGGAGGCTGTCGCTGGGCAGTTCGTCAGTTCAGGAATGGCCTGGGCAGTGACCCCTGGGCAGCGCAGTCTGCCGCTCACGCTGCAACAGAAGAACTACCAATATCGCTGTCGCTGCAGGCACCCACGTTGTGCATCACTGTAGGGCCGCCAGTTGTGACGTGGCTGTGCAACGTTGTTGTGTCCTTGGGTGATGCCATCCTCCGCGTGAGGGGGGGATCTCATGTATGAAAATACTGAAGGGGCATCAGGGGATTGTAATTGATTTAGGGACTGTAAGGACCCTCGGATTACAGGCTGCTCAGCTTGTGATTCGCAGCAGCTTGAAAAATCAGTACTCAAATACTCTCAGATCTCATTGATTTAATAGGACTGAGGTTCTGACTAAGGCAGCCATCCTTCCAATTTCTGACGCTAAAAAAATGCTCAGTCTCTGTGTGGTTTACCATATATGTGCAACTTGAAGCATAAATTACAAGGAGAGCTACCAAACATCAAGGGGATTTAATATGACTTCAGCTTTTAGCCTAATAAACATATGTGCTATAGAAGTATCCGTTTTTATGCCAAGGAGATGGTACAGCAAGGAAGGAACACACCAGGCATGTTATCATCTACTGATAAATTGCAAGGTGGATAGGTGAGCAGGCAGATTTTGAGCATCTGTGTCACTGTAATTTAAATTAGGTATTTAAAATCTTTTCCTCAGGGAGAAAAATGAAATTGTTTTCCCTGATATGACTTTTTTATTTAAAATTATTTCTGTATAATACTGTAACATTTGCCTCATAGCGCTTTAATAAATTAGTCATTTTGTCGAAATATGTAAGGCATCATCTTGGCAGAAACCAGGTACATGGGTTCAAAGGATCAGAGTAACAGTAACCTCTTACAAATCCACAGGATCTTCTTTCCAAAACCACTGTCTCTTAAAACATTTTCTACTCATTTTGTTTTACTAGCTTAGGAGATCTTAACAGAGGATTTTTTTCACATAAGGTCAGAAATTCAGCTAATGTTCCCTTCCTTTCACTATTTCCCTGTACATTTTATTTGTTCATATTGCTCATTATGAGAGGTCTTGTACTATATAAACTCTTCAGTGCATGAGCTTATGTAGAGGAAGTAGAAGTAAATACAGCAAATTTCATTGGATTATATATATGTGTATATTCAGTGAAATGTGATAAAACACTCCTGAAATTGCATTTCCACCCAGGAATGGATACTGCTTTAAATTATCCTATTTCTTAAATATTACAAAAACTGGCTGGCAATGGTACCAATAATATTTCAAGCACTTCACTAAAGAATGCCGAGGTGCGGAGATCTGTAAATGCAACCTCCTTCCAGAGCCACGGGCTGAACTGACGTCTCTCCTGCGCTCAGATCTTGTCGCAGATACCTCTGGTGACAATTGCAACCAGCTTGCCAGCTCACCAAGGAAAGCTCTGTTGTTTTACAACCTTGCCAGCTGAAAAAAATTCTTCTACTCTTTCCATGACAGGTGTCTTGTCCCACAGTGCAGTTTCGGACCATTGAGATCCTCCTCCGCTCATCTGGTTTAGCTGGGCTCTGGCAGCAGTCGCACATTTATTCTTTGTTAAGCACAGGGGTCTAAAAGCAGCAGCCAAGTGATGCTCATCAGGTGGTTGGGAGCAGTCAGCATAGCATTGCCTTAGCTTGGGGCTGGGGTGATTTTTCACCCCTACTGGAAAAATTCCAGCCATTAGAAATCAGACTTTGATTTATGGAGAAAGCAAGTATACAAAAATAAAACATATAATTAATTCAGTTTTATCTCTGTTTATGAAGTGCTGCCCTGGTTTTTGGCAGGGATAGGGTTAATTTTCACAAGAAGCAGGGAGGGGACACAGCCAAGGTAGCTGACCCAAACTGGCCAAAAGGATATTTCATACCATGACATCATTACCAAGTTTATAAGGGGACAGCTTGCTAGGGAGGAGGCGCTGGGCATCAGGTTCAGGCAGTGAGCAAATTGCGTTGTACATCACCCACTTTGTATGTTCTTCTGTTAGTGGTGGCGTTATTTTCCTCTTGCTGTCCCAGTAAACTGTCTTTATCCCAACTCACAAGTTTTACCTTTTTCTTTCTGATTCTCTTCCCCGTCCCACTGCGGGGGGCAGGGAGGAGTAAGCAAGCAGCAGCGTGGTGCTTAGCTGCCACATGGGGCTAAACCACAAGCAACGCTCTTATGGCTGGCTGAGATAGGGGGTTTTTATTATTTTTTATTTTATTTTTTTAGACAATGCTCACATTTTCCTTTGTCATTAAGGGTATTGTAAGACTGGCTGTCTTCAACTAAACCACTTTTTTCATTGCAGGTAAAAGGAAAATTGTTATTTAGACATAGAAAACCTCAAGATACCTAGCAGTAGAATTTTTTAAGTCAGTCACCAGGAATGGAGAGTGGTGGAGAGCTGCTTCTCCAGTGTTTTGTGAATCACAGGTAGGGTGCTTCAGGAAGGGCATAGCCTAAAAGCTTGCTACGATCAGTTGTGTCCTTTTGCTTGCTTTTCAGCATGATCATACATACAAATATTTTCTTGGTCTTTCAGTGTTTTTTCTCTTGGTTCAATGTAGTACATAAAGGTTCCCTCCCCTGAGGAAAGCCTGTTTCTGCTGCTCCTTGACAGCTTAAGATAAAACAGAGCTGGCTCAGGAGCAGGCAGATGTCTGTGAGGGCAGCCCACAAGGAGGTGTAGGTCACTTGCTCTGCTTCTGGCTGAGGAGACAAGTCTTTGGCTCTTTCCCACCCCTTTTGTCCGCAGAGAGTAGAGAGGTTTCCTTACTCTCTGCAGAGAAAAGTCCAGGTTACAGAGGCAGCAACGTGTAGTTCAGATGACAGTATCTCCATGCATTGCTGCTCAAAGCAGAAAGCATCTCACATGTTTCTCCACCTTGTCCTTTTGCAATCGTTCCTCTCCACCACAACCAGTCCTTCCCACTGGTGCAGCAACTCCTGTCCCTCGTCCATCCATCTTCATTTGTTGCTTCTCCAAAGGCCCCCACAGGCTCAAGCTGAGGAGCAGGAGAGGATGTGGAGGCCCCCTCCTTGGAAGTGTTCAAGGCCAGGTTGGATAGGGCTTTGGGCAACGTGGTCTAGTGTAGGGTGTCCTCGCCCACAGCAGGGGGGTTGGAACTAGATGGTCTTTGAGATCCCTTTCAACCCAAATCATTCTGTGATTCTACATGGCAGAGAGTCCTGGGAGGATGACAGCAGGGGGACCCCTGCGAGGCATGTATGAGGAAACAAGGTAGTTACCCCTCTCCCTGCCAACTCCTAGAGCTCTTACATCCCTGTGAAACCTCACCTCTCAGCTAAGAGAGCTGATTCATTTTCAGCAGGCATGTGTAGGTAAGACAATGTGGAAGACCAGCAGTTCCACAGTTGTGTCACTGGATGGAAAAGTGGAAAATGGGAGAAAGGAGCTGTAGAGAGGAATTGTAACTGAATGTTGAGATGGGAATAAATAGCATTATAAGCTAAGTGTCTGTAAAACTTCATCTTTTAAATATTATGTCAGTGTTTTGTTTAAACATGTATATGAAATTTTAAATATGCACACATAGCCAAAAGCAATAACCTTCAAAACAATAAAGGAAAAAATAAATTATGTCTTTTTTCTCATATGCTGAATTTCAGCCCTGAGAGGATTTTACTATCAAAATTATAAATCATTGGTGCATTACTGTTATAAAATAAATGTGAGAGTCATAATTTGAAATGTAATTCCTGAAGGACTTGGATGATCTTGGATTATTAAAATATTTTTACGTTCAGAAACAGAACAAGCAAAACAATCTGTCATGGTATTGGCCAACTAATTTTTCAGGACTTACTTTTTCCTGTGTGTTTTAGCAGTAACTGTGATGCACACAATTTGGCTTCCATCTCCTAAAGAGAGTGTTGTTGATATGTTATTCTCAAATGGGTTTTGAATACCTCTGTTTTCAGGAATACAAAAAAATAATTATGCCCTTTACTCTCAGTGACCAACATGTGATCAGCGAGTTGATGAATTAGGAAATTCAGTGATTAAAAACACGCTTAAGTGTATGTGGATGTAGTGGTCAAAGCCTGTCACACTCAGTTGCTTTTGAAAAGCTGCTAGTTGTTACGCACTCCTGAAAGCCGGGCTCTCCTGTCTAACAGTCCTAGAAGCTAAGTTGCGTTTGAAGGGGATATCCACAAAAGCAAAACGTTTTATCAGTGTCGATAAGTGTAATGCCAAATGAAGCGATCCTCAAGGACTAAAAATGGCTAGCAGCCTGTTTTTCTGAAGACAGAGATGAAGAAGCGTTGCAAACAGGTAGGAACTCGAAGGGGACAGCTGTGCCTCCTGTCACCAGCCAACGTCCCGCTCCCGGAGTCCAGCAGAGGAGCAAACCCTCCTGCAGCAAACTGCTTTTCAAAAGTGTCGTGGTTTTACCCCAGCCAGCGGCTGGGCACCACGCAGACGCTCACTCAGTCCCCCTCATCAGGAAGAGGGAGAGAATCGGAAGAGTGAAAGTGAGAAAACTCGTGGGTTCAGGTACAAGAGTTTAATCAGTGAAGCAAAAGCCGCGTGCACAAGCAAAGCAANTTTGGTCAGTTGGGGTCAGCTGCCCTGTCTGTCCCCTCCCAACTCCCCGCACACCCCCAGCCATCCCGCCGGCGGGGCGGTGCGAGAAGCAGCAAAGGCCTTGGCTCTGTGTGAGCATCGCTCAGCAACAGCAAAAACATCTCTGCACTATCAGCGCTGCCTCCAGCACAAACCCAAAACACAGCCCCGTACTGGCTGCTGGGAAGAAAATTAACTCTCTCTTAGCTGAAACCAGGACAAAAAGGAAGGAGGTGATCAGCAGCACATAACACTGGTTAACTGAATTAGCCAGTGCATCGCTCAGAGAAGGTACATTTTCTTCATCATTCAAAAATGCAATAGTCCAACTGAGCACAGATTCTCAACGTAAGATATATTGGTTGTCACTGTTACCCAGCGTCAGATCCTCAGTACTGCACCTCAGTGACACTGGACACATTGCAAAATTTGATACGAATGACCCAGGTAAACCTGCTGTTCCCCTGAACAGGGAGAGACACCTTCGCCGTGCCCAGGCAGTTCACAGAATTGTTTTTTCTGTCATGTTGTGGACCAGCCTCCTCTCATCACTGCATATGCACACTGAACTGCTGTAACACGTTTTAAATTTACAGATGGATTGCAGCAAACAAATTCCTGCAGGGACTAAACATAAAGAGAATATATAATTATAAAAATATTTTTCTAGAGGATGAGAAAATCCATGTCATATTATTCCTACTAGAGGCAATTGCCAATTTCGTTTAGGATACTATTTGTGAAAGGAACAGGCTAGAATATTCCGATTCTTATCTTGTGTAGTAAGATGGCTTACTTTATGGAAAGATTTATAATACATTGTGCCTTGACGTATGAATATATGTTTAGTGTTATTCCAGAATAATCAATCATTGTTCAGGTGTCAGGACAAATTCCTCTTAGGTAGTTTTTGATACTACAGTATGATTGTGTGTGTATATACAGGTAATAGAGAATTGAAAAGGGGATCTTTGGAAAGTAGGGCACCTCTCGTCTTGCTGATTGTTCTGATTCAGTCAGGCCAGCGAGCGAGTAAGCTGCGATAGCGAAGTTAGTGGACTGTTCTGGTATACAAGAATACATCTCAAATGTGTAAAAAACCATAATGTATTAGCAACACAATTACAGAAATCTGCACAGGGAGTAAGATATGAGGCTGAATATGTCTACATAAAAAAAACCTGACATCAACGTCCACCTTTGGTCAATAAGTTTTGCATTGTAACTTTCTCAGCTTTCTTCTACTCCCTTTGGAAGAAGGTACTCCCCCAGAGGAGGGCCACGAAGAGGATCAGGGGGCTGGAGCACCTCTGCTATGAGGACGTGCTGAGGGAGTTGGGGTTGTCGAACCTGGAGGAGAGAAGGCTCCAGGGAGACCTGATCGGAGCCTTCCAATACCTAAAGGGGCCTACAGGAAAGCTGGAGAGGGGCTGTTTATAAGGGCAGAGAGTGACAGGACAAGGGGTAATGGGTTTAAACTAAAAGAGGGGAGATTTAGATTAGATAGAAGAAAAAAATTCTTCCCTGTGAGGCTGGTGAGGCACTGGAACAGGTTGCCCAGAGAAGCCGTGGATGCCCCATCCCTGGCAGTGTTCAAGGCCAGGCTGGATGGGGCTTTGGGCACCCTGGTCTAGCGCAGGGTCTCCCTGCCCATGGCAGAGGAGTTGGAACTAGATAACCTTTGAGGTCCCTTCCAACCCAAATTGTTCTAAGATTCTGTGATTTTTTTGTTTGTATAATATAAAGTAGGTGCAGTTAATGGGCTTTAGAATCACTCCTCAATAATGGGTCATACAAGATTCATTATTCTATGATTGTATGATTATATCAAATGCTGAAAATGCTTACAGAAAATTTCTTTAATGCTAGCAATATATCCTAACTGAATGCAAGGGAGTACAGCGTGAGGTGGTTTTTCTTCTGTAGTTGCAAGAGGATGCTAAACAGCATCAGATAAAAAACTGTAAATTTCTCTCTGTGGTAGCAACCTATGGTATTTGCAGGTTGCTCTTTGCTGTCTGATAAGGACAAAAGCATATCCTTTTTCCGTGTTTCACATTTAAAAGGTGAACACCGAAAGACAGTGAAATAATTACCAAGGAACGAATACAAGCCATTTCAAGATAATAAGCTTTTTTAATTAATTATTTTCATTGCTACTTTTATATACTTATGGTCATTGGACTGTCAAAAATACCTTTACCCTTCTAGTAAGCTCTGTAGCACATATTGTTAGTGGTGGTAGGAATCAGCCAAGTTATTGGCCTCTACTGTGCAGAAGACTTCCCTCATTCCTTCAGTTTTGGGCTAACTACCACAGTAGAGGAGCAGTTTCAAAAAATCCACGCAACCATTGTTCATATCCAGAAAACCCCAGAGTATACTTATCTATACACAGAAAGAAATAATAAATGCATGAGCTTATGTACGGGGGGATTATGAATACGCAATCGCAGTTTGTGCCTTAAGCCAGTAGGGCTGCCATGGGGGTTTTATGCTGCCTTTCCCTCCTGTGACCTATCCAGGATGGTTATTTTAAAACCTTTTAAATCCGTGTCAGAGACAAATACAGGGGTATCTCTTTGGCAGAAAGCACCGTGTTGTAAGTTTGGCCAGACACAGCAGCCCAGGAGAGGGCATCAGTCAGTACTGATTAGAATAGAATAGAATAGAATCATTAAGGTTGGAAGTGACCTCAAGGATCATCTAGTCCAACCAACCCCCCACCACCTATTACCCACTAAACCACGTCCCTAAGTACCACATCTAACCTTTCCTTAAACACCCTCAGGGATGGTGACTCCCCCACCTCCCTGGGCAACCCGTTCCAATGCCCGACCACCCTTTCAGAGAAGAATTTTCTCCTCATCTCCAACCTGAACCTTCCCTGGCGCAACTTGCAGCCATTTCCCCTTGTCCTGTCACTAGTTATCTGCGAGAAGAGACCGATCCCCAGCTCACCACAACTCCCTTTCAGGTAGTTGTAGAGGGCAATAAGGTCTCCCCTGAGCCTCCTCTTCTCCAGACTAAACAAGCCCAGTTCCTTCAGCCGCTCCTCATAAGACCTGTGCTCCAGCCCCTTCACCAGTTTCGTTGCCCTTCTCTGGACACGCTCCAGGGCTTCGATGTCTTTCTTGTGGTGAGGGGCCCAAAACTGGACACAGTACTCGAGGTGCGGCCTCACCAGGGCTGAGATGGCCAGTAGGAGTTGGTTGGGCTGTGGTACAGCAGGATAAATTTTTAAAATGGACAGAAAAGGGTATTAGAGCAGCTGCAGATAATAGGAAGTGATCTGAGGGAAGAAAATATGGGGGTTTTAAACAGAAGTTTTGATTTCAGAGCATGAAGCCTCTCAGCAATCATGTCAGCGTGGAGAAGGCAGTTCTAGGGGGGAGGATGTAGACTCTTTAGGTGGAAAATCTTTAGAAAATGCAGACCTGAGGTAGCAAAGAAATTCCAGAGAACTCAATAGCAGAAGTTGCAGTAGGATTTCACCTGTGAGGTGAGGGGCTTGGGGAGGTATTGGGGACTTAGTGTGGGCAGCCCAAACCTGTATATCTGACCTGGTTTTGAGGCAAGAACTCAGACAAGAATGCCAGCAATACCTCACCCTGGCACCCTTTAAAAAAAAAAAAGAGTAACGTAAATGTTGTAGCCTTGCATAATGTTGCCTTTATTATGACAAAAGGGTACTAAGGTTTTTTCTGCTTTATGTACCATTTATGCTCTTGGGGCATTTTCTGCTCTGTGGAGGTCAGAAGGAAGTCTCCCTGCCCAGGCAGAGCATGTTCCAGCTTACAAAAGGCAGGAAGGTTCCATGCCCCACGCATGACACAGGGAGGGGACCATGGTAATGGAGATGTGGTGGGAACACTGCGCTTCCTTTCCACAGCTTGCAATATGTTGTTTTGCAATAGCTCGATGTTTTAAGAACAGGAGGTGGTGCTGCTGTGGGATAAATGTGAAGATAAAGTAAAACTTTCTGATAAATGTTTTCTCATTTTACAAAGTTGTCTTTGCAGCAGCATACGTGGAAGAGAGTAGGACAGGTATTTTGGATTCCTTTGTTGATGCTTGACAAGCTCTAACCACAAAATCAATCCTTGCTTCAGTTTTTTTCTCCTTTTTAGGTTCTTATTTAAATCTTTGGTCTGTTCAGTTCCTTTATACCGTGCAATTCCTCACAAAGATGAGTCTTCTCCACCCGGCGCTGTGCTCCATTCCTCTCTTCCATAGTCTGTTACAAGCCTCACTAATTGAGAGTCTTCACCCACATGGATGGCAAATTTGGCTACACAGGTCTTGCCATTTAGTCTTCATTATCTTTATTTTCAGCATCTTTACACTATGCTTTCCATCATAATAGGTCCATCTCTTTCTTTCTGTAGATAAACACCTTTTATCTCTTCTTTTTAAGGCGTAGTTAGTTCTTTCCAGCTTTGTACAACTGCAGACCTCACAATGTCTTTCAACTTGTTTTGCTATCTTATTCAGTTACCAGTTTTTCCTGTCACCATATAGCACTAAACAGTCTGTTTTCCTGTGCTTCTGCCTCTCTCAGATTAAATGCTTCTGTATCTACTCGTATTTTATTATGTATTTTGCAACAGCCATTATAAACATAGTAAGCAACTAAATTTCTGGCCATGGAAAGATAAAACTCAAACTTTCTCTTCTTAAATAACAGAATTGGTTTTCCATTATGCTTTGTAATTTGTCACAATATTAAGATATTTATTGGTTGTAACTGGGTAGCATCTTTCTATTCCCTAAAACTGAACCATTGATGCTGCTTAATATGCCCCGTGTGGGTCAAAAAGCTTTGTAAGAATGGGGATTCTGTATCTTTATCGTTAGAAGCCACTACAATGTGGCTTTGTAAAACAACAATGAATAATAACCAACTTCTACATTTTTATTTGAATAGTCTAAGGATTCTTTACTGGTTTTCAACCTTGCTTCATAAAATTGTTAAAATGGCAACATATTCTGTTTTACAGCCCACAAAGCAATACCTCAAAGCTTCAAGATGTTACATGTAAAGATGCAGAAAATAACCCCCCCAAGCTGTCATTAGCTAAAAAACTTGAATCACAACTATAGTGACAGCCTGGTTTCCACACTGCTATGCAAGTGTAACTTGCCATTTGCTTTTATACATTGATAAATGGAAAGCAAAACTCCATTTAGATATTTAGTCAAAACTCTTAGCATTCTCGCACTGGAAAAAAAATTCAGTATGTACTTCAGTGATAAAATAAACATTCTCAATATTATCAACTGTAATAAGAATATAAAATACCTGAAGCCATCTGACTGAAGCATGTCAGTTATTTTAGGGTGCTGAGCTACATACACTCAATTGAATAGAGTGGAAAGCTAGAAATGAAAATGAATTAATCTAAAATATCTGTGGAATCACCTTTTATATTACTCTGTTCATCAGGATACAGAAATAAAATTCATTTGACCTTAAGAATGAAATCAATAGCCTTCATGAGACCTATTTATACTACCTAGATTAGGACATGATAGGGATTGAATTACAAAGCTCAATCCACTGAGGTAGTACAACCTTAACACTACGTAGTGTACTTTATTTCATTGCCTTTATTTTCTCAGTTTTGTTACTTTTCTTCTGTGTTAATCCTTAGCTGAAAAATAATGTTCGTGGCTCTCAGCATGTCTTTCATAAAATGGTATTGACTAATAAGTACAAATTCCAGATACTGATTTAGTCCTGATTCTGGACAGTGTCATTTATTGAATAATCATCACCTTCTGCAGTATCAGTTCCTCCTTGAATTGCTCTTGCATTGATTATTAATTATATTTAAAAGGACCTAATTTGGGTTTGACTCTATTAGAATACATTCTGTTTTTCTCTGAAATTTTGACAGTATACTTGATGAAGTGATCCTCAGTTATCCTTTTTTTTTTTTTTTTTTTAAGCTCATTCTGATAGAAGCTTAATTCTGGTCTTTATATGAAGCCTAAAACCTAAATATGAATGTAAGAAGTCTTTTAAAGATACATGTTACGACATGAAAGAGATTTTTCTTTAGGATGATGGATAGAGATAAATGTGGTGCACTTGCAACTAAATCATGACGTCGGTTCTGATACTCATTTAGATCCAGGTCTCCACTTAGTATAAATAAACTTCCCTCCTAAGTATGTGAGACTGTTCCAGTTCTTTACTTCTGCATATTTGCCCCTGATAATTTAAATTTATGTACATATTCACGTCTTCTGGTAAGACATACATAATATATTGCAGTGATACAACTGACAGTTTAGTAAAATAAAGTTTGAACATTTTTTCCTAATAATTATACTGGGTTTTGAATCTGAAATTGAATTCATGAATAAAAATGTGTGAATGGCCAACCATCTGTGTCTGTTAACTGCTGAATGCTTTGATTCACTTGGAGATTGATTGCTACCTCAATAAAACAGGCACGCATTTTTTTCTCTCAAAGTATTATATGACATAAGACAAAGTTTAGCAAATGACATTCAGCCTGCATTTTCTTTTTTCCCCTTCTTTTATCATTTAGCACAACTGAAACCCACTAGGGAGCATCAGTAGATGCCTACCACAAGAATGTGAGCTTTTCTTTTTATTGTGACCCAAAAAGTGCAGCGGTTCCTGAATAGCACCCGCTACTTTGGTGTTCTCACCTGCCCTTCCTTTCATTTCTGCCTTTCTCTACCCTGAGGTCCAAATCTCAGAACTTTGCTGTACTTCACTATGCAGCCGACTCCCACAGTCTTTGTAAAACTGTTAAGAGTTTAGTCATGAGAGGGTTGTACAGACTTCACCTAAGTACTGTAAAAACACAGCTGCTTCACCCTGCCTGAGAATGTCTCTTGAAAACTTCTGGTTTATTTTTAAATCCTGCCATCTAGGAGGCAAAGGCTTAAGTCGAATTCTGCTCTGGTTGCACAACCCTCAACCAAAATAAACTGAAAACAATCAAGAAAGATCCGATCTACTTCTGGTGCTCATCTAAGCAATGTCTCTTCTCCAGCAGTTGAAAGAAACTCTAAGAGAATGTTGCTGTAATGAAAGGCAACAGGAAATAATGTGGAAGGACTTTTATTGATAAACAGGTATCTCCTGGGCTATTACATCAGAATACTGAATAGATGCACCATGTTCTAAAACAGAAGTAAATCTTATACTAGTTGTAGGTAACAGCCTTTAAACTTTTGCAGATATGCCCATTACTCATGGGGACTGTAGAAGTTTTCTAAAAGACAGGATATGTTCTTAATTATGATATTAAGTAACATTGCATTTAAAAAATTCAAGATGAAACAAGTTCTAAACTGCAGTCAGCTGGGCAGGGAATGATATACAGGTTTGGGGGGTTTTAAGGAGATATAGCAAACTTTTTTATAACATGCTGGTAGCTTTAAAGGAAAAGACAGAAATCCATTTGCATATTGTATAAAATGCAATTCTACGAAAGTATGTATTGTATTGTCAAATTAGAAGTAATTTCTTTTAGTTGTTTCTAATCAGCTTAAATAGGGCTGATAAAATCAGACTCTTCACTGAAGCTTTCCTATCACTAAGTAATTTTGTCTGCACTCCCTTTGTCTTTAACTGGGACTGACATTCCAGGATGTGAATAGTTTTGGGACTCAAAATTTCCCCTTCACATATTGGCTAAGCACACTGTGGTGTATGTAGATACACACTGATTAATTTTCCTCGAAAATGCAGGCTTGAAAATCCATACTTAGTCTTGTACTGAGTTTTCAAGTTTCTTTCTTCATAAATCTTCAGTATAAACACTTGCACTGTATTATTATCGTTCTTCAAGATTTTACAAGTTACTGATGAATATTAAGCATAAAAATGATTAAAGTTGATATTTTGAAGCACAAGGCCTCTTGACTGAAGTACGGTTTCTGTAACACATGTGATGGAAATATCGGAGTTGCTGAAGTGTGCTGTATACCAAGCTGTCCTTTCTTGCAGGTTCTCTTACAACTCTCTTATCAACTCTCCCATGACTTCTGACTTCCTTCAGGTTTTATCTGCCGGTCTGTCCTCAGATGTAGGTGGAAACTGGAAGTCAGAGTCAAAGGTCTAGTGCTGAACGAAAGTGGTACCACCACTCAGCTGGGTCTACAAAAACCTTACCAAGCAGTCTCATTGTAAAGAAAATGTAATGCGCTCATAAAATCAACAAAAATATAGTAAAAAGTATCTGAAATATTGCAGGCTTCCTAGCAATAAATCTACCAGTGCGTCTTCCTATGTCAGTGTTCAACATTGTTTTGGTTTGCTTTTCATAATCAAGAAATTAAACTTTCATTTGTAAAATCTGCATTATAATATTGTTAGAGTAATGTTAACAATTCTATACTATTTTGCATGCATTCTTTTCCCTGATTGTATCAATTTGCATCAGCGTAAAATATGCAGTGTCATTTGACTTTCATCATATCTTAAAATAACAAGCCTCTCGGTCAAAAATGAAATCAGTGGAAAACCCAAACCTCATTTATAACCTGCAGCCTAAGAATAACTTTTTGATTAAAGGCAGACAATCTTGTAGTCAGATTGTAAAACATTTTATTGCTTTTTGTAATTTATGTGACTGAAGTATTTTGTATTAGTAGCAGTGTATTTGTTTTGTGCTGGAGATTTCTGAGGGGTTTTATTAGTGCTCTATTGCTGTTCATCTTAAGCAGATTATATCCATTATATTCATCATCCCTTTTCTAGTTGCATAGCAAGGATTAAACTTCACTTCTTATATGCAGGTAATAATTTCTCTATCTCCTGAGTGTCCTGAGTCCCTCCTTGCTCCTACTCAAGTAAATCTGTGATCCCTACTTACAATTTCTTTTTTCTTCAGATGGGCTAGCAAACTGAAATTCAACTAAAATGCTTCAAAAATCAGACACAATTCAAGTAAGATATCCCTCCTCATTTTGAACGAAGTTGCTAAATGAAATTGTTATTAAAGACAGATCAGGGAATGAGTACGCCAATTCCTAGCATACCCTTTGAAGCTGTTTTCCATAGCATATGGAGTATAGAGAAAACAGTATTTATTACCATGAGGGCTGAAGGCAAGAGAGTTCATCTTGAGAGGCAAAATTTTAAGTATTTTGATCTCAATTTTCCTTAACTTCACTTAACAGACTCCTTTTCCTGTGGAATCAAGAAGAAATTACAGTTGATAATCTGCAGGCAATCACTGTGTTTTGCAAAGTGATTAATGCGTATGTGCTCAGAGGTCAGTGGCACGTTCCGCCGTGAGTGAAAGATCCATTTAGACCCCACAGATTTTCCAAAGGGGCGCCAGATCCTCGCCTTTCCCAAGGTATCTAACAGGTGGTTCCCCTCCCGGTATCAACTGACAGCTTTAGGGAGACCTCCCTTACACCTAAACCGCAACGCTTTCTAAACAGACTCCTAAAAATCACATCTTAGTAATTTTCTGAAAATGTAAGAATTGCGCGTATGTGTGCAACAAGTGCAGTGCCTGCCTAACAGGGAGGTAAAAAGGTTTTTAGGAAAATGTCTGTCTTAAAAAACAGTCAGATGAAACAAAGAATAACTTTAATTGCTGAGGGCCTCATCAGACTAAATGCTGAAGCTGTGAAACGTGAGGAGCACATTATGCTTTCGGCACTGCAGTCTCCTTAATAGACTTCAGTAAATTACCCTCATTTAGTCTCCCAAGCCCCAGTGCCGTTCACGTTCGCTGCTCTAGGCAGCTCATGACATCACACCAAAAACCAAAACAGGACTCTAGCCTGTCTTTCTGCCTGCCTTTCATCCAAATTTCTGGACACTATATGGCATCATCCAGTTTTGCACGGGGGACGTATTTATTCTCAGTAATCTGTTAATGAACAACACATTTGCTGTTATTTTAGGTTGGCAAAGAGTAGATAAAATGTGTGGATCAGTCAAACATGAAGGATTTATTTTTAGAAAGGAAAAGAATAAGAGGGGCTATTTTTCAGCTCAAGCCATTCCACGAGGAACTGGGATGAGGAAACTTTTTTTTTAACCCAAAAGAATAAAAAAAAAAAAAAAAAATCTTGCGTCATTGTGAAAATCAATACTGTGAAGTTTAAGAGAGAGAGGGGACGAGTTATTTATACGGTAAATGCTGCAATTAGTGTTTCTTCAGGCTGCAAGTGACTAATGAAAAGATGTCATGAACTGGAAAATAACAAATAGTTGGGAGGGTCTTTTACGGAAAAAACAATGAATTTGTTTTCAGGAGGAAATCTCAGCCTTAAACTGCTTCCATTTTTTTCCAGTGGATGGCTATTTAAGCTATCACACAAATGTACCACTGACGTTTCTTAGCTTTTTTTTGGTGAGAAACTGAAATTTTTATTACACATTCATTGATTTCTAGAACACCTGTCTATTTTAGTGAAAAACTGTCTTTAGCTACAATATGATTTTACTTATATGATTTTTATATTACAGTTTAAGTCTTTTCTTAGCAGCTGGGTCACAACATTTCATTAAGTAGAAAAATAGAAGTTGTTATGCTGACTCAGACAACATCCAGCAACTCCAACTTCCTTTCTTTAATAAAGCCAATAGCAAACACTTCAGAGGGAAGTTTAAGATCTTCACAGATGTGTTATCTGCCACACATTGGTTTTTATCTGAATATCTAATAATTAGATTGCTATAAACTTCAAGAGCATGAAGTTGTATATCCCAACATTTTTGTTATCCATTATTCTGAAAATTCTTGATTAAAAAAAAATTTCTTTCTTGAAATATGACTAAATTCTTTATTTCTGATCTTACAGAAGCACACATCATTGGGCAACCTGATCTAGTGTAGGTTGTCCCTGCCCATGGCAGTGGGGTTGGAACTAGATGATCCTTGTGGTCCCTTTCAACCCAAACCATTCTGTGATTGTCATGTACATACTACATGCTGTTTGGAGACAATACATCTCAACTTTCGTATTCATTTCATGTCCAATATTCATTGAGTGTGATCAAGTTACAAAATAGGAAGAAATTAAATTTTAGGTCTTTTGCCTGTTAGAGTTCATTACCTCATTCATTTTTATCATGTCTTTACTATGGTCCTCTGTATTTGACTTGACACTCCACACAACATTTTAATTAAGGAACTACAGCAATGCAGATCACTGTCGTGTATATTAAGTAAAGGTTGGCCAAGCTGTGGATTTCAAGAAGCAGGTGTATTTGGGGAATCAAAGCTGATATGGCAAGTTTCTGTTGAAGTTCTATGAAGAACAGTTCTGGTCAGGAAGAGGATACTAAGTAGAGTTTCCAGGTCATTCAGTGACTTGTACTCAGTAAATATTGGGCTACAGCAAACAGGGTGTGTTTGAGTAACATCAAATAGAGGGTCATGCATCCCCTGGAAAGGACTGCAGTCTCAGAACAAATCTTTACAGGCTCTCTCAGGGAACAAATACGGACTTCAATAAGCCTATACTGTGATAGCAATGAGGAGTTCTTTTGATTCCAGTTTGGATCCAAATGCAGTGTATTATTTCACATATGTTTGTAATTCTTCCAAGATATAAAGCATTTGATCTTTACTAATTTTGGCACCCCTCATTTGATGTTTTGATAAAGAATAGAGGTAAATGCTATTGTTATTTTACATATATATATGCTTTCCTTTAGTGCATTATGGATGTACAACATTCCATGGCAATGGTCAACTGTGATAAGTTACAAACAGGTTAGCAGGTAGGAAGGTAGTCAGTTACTTTGAATTAAGGATGCCTTAGCATTTGGAATTTAAATTGTCAAATTAAAATAATTTATGAAAATGTTATTGCTGGCTTTGCAATTGCACAGCAAATGCCCTTGTGAAAAGTTACTGTGTATATCATGTCAAATCTGCATTGACCTGGCAATTGGAATAGGGAGCAGATTATGGAATTTCCAGAGTATGAAAATTTGGGTCAGAGATGTGCTTTTTTTCAAAAGCACATCTGTCGAATTTTTGAAAGTCAATTTGATGCACATCTATATCTTACTGAAAGTTTTCAGGAGATAGTTATTGAGTAGCCGAATTCTGAGACGTGCAAATCGATACTTAGCACAATTTTCAGAAGCACCAGGAGGAGACGAACTTCCTCTGAAAACCGTAGGTTTATGTTTTCAGAACATGCTGCTGGTGTATTTTCCGTGTCTATAATTTTCAAGGCTAATTATTACAGCAGCCCGTTCTTTCTTCCCATCTGTGTGTTTACCTCTGAGCAGCTGAAAAGATCAGGACTGTGCCGGCACACTCCTGGGTGGATTATTTACAAAAACCATATATCTGTTACAGTTAGCAAATCCCATTATTGAGATAATTACAAGATGCTTATGAAACACTTTGAAGATGATGTAGTTGAGACAACAGGGTCATTTGGCCAAAGCCACCTGCAGAAAGGAGACTCTGAAGCCAGCGGCCCTTGAGGTCAGAGGGGGACAGAATAGCCAGAGCAGGTTTTCCAGTATTTTGTAGCAAGAGGTATGCTACGATAAAGTGTTTTTCCTCATAACATTAAGATACATACACACAAATTAAGATTTGACTGTTTAATAAATGAGTATGAATAAACATAGCATGAACCTGATCATTTTTAATCAAGACCTGAATTCAGAGGAGATAATAACAAGCATTCAGAAAATCTCTCCTTAACGCATTTGTAATATAACCAGGCTTCTCCAGAATTTTGTAAACCATGGATCGTGATGGTAAAATTCCCAGCTGTAGAAAAGAATCAACACAGAGCCTACGCTAGCACAAACTTTAAAATAAGTCTCTTAGTTTTAGACCCCTCTCAGCCTTGTGGATTTTGGAATAAGTGTTTCTTAAAAAAAAAACCCTATCGTAAATATATTTTCCTACTGCTTGATTTCTACAGCATTCACAAAATTGACTCCTGCAAACAATTAACGGGTACAGGGCTTACTATAGCTACAGCATCATCACAACCAAGCTTTTAGATGTGTAAAAGTGAGAAAATTGTTTTAAAAAATATATAAATCTTTATCTTAAATGTTCTGTTAGACCCAAAACCTATACTAAACCCAAAATTGTCTATTTAAAGTCTATATCTAATACCTTTCAATGTTCCCAGCATCTTTTGTCTGACTAACATAGCCCATGACTTGACTTAGGGGACTGAGCTAACATAAAATCAGTAGAAGGGCTCCCTTTGACTTCAGTAGGCTTTAGATCAGTCTGACATGCACTGTGTTATAAACTTGCTGCTTATAGCCCCAGTGGAGCAATTTTTGCAAAAGTTTCGTAGCTGGAGAGAGGTTGTAGATCCTCTGCACATGTCTGACTGTGGGTCTTCCTGCTTCTTGGTGGGCTGTGTGAGAGACGGCTCCAGGGGACGTGCAGAGCTTCCCTGCAAATCAAGTATCTCTCTGGCTTACGGGATTCTTTGGGTATCTGGAGGTGTTGCTGGATTTAAATGGTTCAAACAACTGGCAGGGGCCTGGTGATCTTTTCCCATTACTTTCTGAATGTGTTTGGGTATCTGTTTGTATGAATGTGGTAAACGGTATGCAAATACTGTTGCATCAGGCTGGTGGCCAGTGACTAGTGGGGTTCTCCAGGACTCCGTTTTAAGGCCAGTTCTTTTTAGAGTTTTCATAAAAGACTTGGATGTAGGACTAGACAGTGTTGTGAGCAAGTTTGCAAACAAGACTAAATTGGGAGGAGCTGTTAATTCTGTTGGAATTCTGTTCAGGGTGGAGAGAGATCTTGCAGATCTCGTGCAGAGAGACCTGGACAGCTTAGACATCTGGGCAATCACCAACCGCATGAAGTTTTAACACGAGCACGGGCTGGATCCTTCACCTGGGAAGAGGCAGCCCTGGCTAGACACACAGACTGGGCGATGAGACGCTGGAGACCAGCCGTGCTGAAAGGCACTTGGGGGTCCTGGTCAACAGCAAGTTGAACGTGAGCCAACAGTGTGCCCAGGCTGACAGGAAGGCCAACCCTGTCCCGGGGTGCATCAAGCACGGCATTGCCAGCTGCCCTAGGGATGTGGTTGTCCCACTCTACGC
>VWZZ01005697.1:46153-87652 GCA_013399095.1 Psophia crepitans
GAAGAGGAGACTGAGGGGAGACCTTGTTGCCTACAGCGATGAGGGGAGCAAAGGGGCATGAGGGGGAGCGAAGGGGCAGGTGCTGATCTACTCCCTCTGCTGACCAGCGATAGAACCCGAGGGAACAGCATGAAGCTGCCACAACAGAGGTTTAGGTTGGATCTCAGGGAAAGGTTCTTCACCGAGAGGCTGTTCGGGCCTGGGACAGGCTCCCCAGGGATGTGATCATGGCACCGAGCTTGGCTGAGTTCAAGAAGTGTCTGGATGATGCTCTCAGTCATCTGCTCTGATTGGGCTGGTCCTGTGTGGAGCCAGGAGTTGGACCTGATGATCCTTACGGGTCCCTTCCCACTTGTGATATTCTATGATTCTATCTGTGTATGCGTATATAAATGAGTCTGGTTTTGCACATTACATTATTTGATAATTGCAACTCTCATTTACAATTTCTTAGAGAGTGAGTCTATGGGGTGCAGCATATTTTCCCCCTTAATATGTACAGTGGAGACTAATAAACTCATTTACTGTGCTGTTAGATTTGTGTAACTAGAAATATTATGTGTACAAAGTGTTCTGGATACTTGGGTTTATTACTTTGGCAGTCACAGTTTGTGTGATGATATTTCAGAGAGTATGCAAAATAAGCGAGAACTCTTCCATTTCTGTTGGCTTTCTTATTGATGAGCATGAATTGTTAAAAGTATTTTTTTCTGGCTGGCCCTGAAATTTGGTTCTATCTGAGAAGGAGAGAAAATTTGGTTATATTTTATACAAGAAATTTTGGTTGTTATTTTTTTCTCCTTACTGATTTGGTAATTGCGAATTGTACGCATTTTTATTGTAATGCAAGCTCCTATTAACAGATAATACATTGAGTGTATTTCTTATTCAAATTAAATTTATATCCATATATGGGAAAAAAATCTTATACTTGAAAATAAGGTGTCTAGTTAATGGAAATTAATTCTTATCAGTTTCTGATTGTCTCACCATTAATAGTCTGTTGTTCCCGATGTGATTAAGAATATAAGAAAAATAAATAATTTTCTTTCTTTTTCCTATTGATTCCCAGTGAGTGTCACCAGATTATAGTGCTTTAAGTATATTCGTTATTGATTTCCCTGTGTGCCCTGGAGGAGGCTAATTCTAAGTGAGAGCAAAATGCCCCTTTGGCTGTTTGAGTTGCTAGTATCACCAAGATCTGGTGTTACCTCCTGTCTCAGCTCTTCCCCATTCTTCTCTCTATATGTCCCTTCTCTTCGACTAATGGAGAGCAGTTGCCCTTCTCTGGTGGATATTATTCTGAAATGAAAATGAGCAATGCAGTGTTTTCCACCAGTTTGCTGAAACTAAAATAGCTACTTTGGATTTCTGGCTTTTCTCTGGTTTGCGGTCAAGTAGGCATACATTCGTTATTCCCTCTCCTCCTCTGCTGCCTTGATCTCTTCAGCATTCTCCAATCTGCCACCATCCTGCTCTTTCAACTGAGACCTTGTGGCAGTCCTCATCTCCTTCATTCCCAAACCCAGCCTCCATTTATGAGGTCCTGACATCTATCTCCCATCTCACGTTGCATTGTTTGGGTCCTGGTTCATCTTCACACAAGGAAGCAGTTCTCCCCTTCTGTCCCCTTTCAGAGTTCTTTTCCTTGCACCTAAACCCTGTGTCCTTTGTTTCTGCATTCCATTTTCATTGTCTCCCAGCCATGGGTACTTTTTCCCAAAACTGTCATTCAGTCATGTTCACCCCCACTTCCCTAATTTTTTGTCTTTGCCCTTGACTCGTAACTGTCCGCTCTGTCCTCCAGCTGCTCATTGGATCTGAATCCTCCCACCTCCACAAATATCCATGATAGGATTTTTCTACTCCTTGCTCTTATTTCAGGTATTTTTCACAAATCTAGCCACATGCAGCCAGTACAAGGAAAGATCTAGCTTCATCGTTGTACCCCTGGCCTGAATCATGTTTGTGTGTTCCCTGGGGATGATGCCAGTGATGACTCATGCACAGGAACCGTGTAGTTCAGAAAAACTTGAGTTGCATTTCACAGTGCCCTGATACCAGTCCAGCTGTGTGTCTGTTGAAAGCCGTGGCCTGTCTCGTCAGCCCCACGCTCCTGTCCCAGCTTCCTGGTCATCTCTTATTAGTGAGTTGGCAACTACAGTGAACGAGATCAACTCTGTCATTCGCTGACACAAAAAGAACCTGTCAAAACAAAATCCCCAACAGTTTTCTCATAAGTCTTTAGACTGACCCAACTCACTGCAGTCGTAAGCTCCATTAAATCTTATGCAAGGCAGGGGTCTGATAAAAGTAGCGACATTGAGAGAGGAAAGAAAAGAAATTTCCCTTTTTTGGCAGCAGTCTACCTTGCAGAACTGATCTTCAGAAATTTGGAGTGACTGCAAATGCCATCAGCCCCACATGTGATTGTGCTAACTCCATGTGCAGCATGTTTTTCTTCTAGAAAATCCAGCATTTTCTAGCACTTTGCTTGTGCTCTTAGGATAACTCAGGAAAAAAAAAAAATCTTTCTCAAACCAGTTGCTTTTGGGTTTTTTCCCTTTTCTGCTTTCCAGTGTTTTTGAAAGTACTAATTTAGTTTCTCCTCAAACTGAGCAATCTTTTCTCTCTCTATTTCTTGGCCTCTGGGAAGAACCAAGCTGCTTTGTTCAAGACTTCTTACAACAAGTGCTTAGCTTAACTCTTGTCTTTTCTTCACTTTCCTAATTTTTTCTTCTTTCTTCATAACCAAGTCAGCAACAGAAGTTCTTGCAATTTTTTATTTTATTAACTTTCGGCCTCATTTATTAGTTCAGTACCTTCGGCATGGAGATTGTACTCAAAAGAAAACAAATGATCTTTTCCATAATTGCTTTGCACATACACACACAAAATGCTGAAGTATCTTAAGGGAAGGATTTTTATCTAGGTAATCATAACCTGAAATTGAAGCCATGACACGGAAAAGAGACAGATAAGTAGGAATGAAATTAGGACTTATTCAGGGCAGCTCATCCTTATCATGATTCTGCACACTTCATTATGAACTAAGGATCTGAGAAATGCTTTTCAAACTAAAATTTCTAATGTTCTAAAATACACTTTATCATCAGTTCCTCTTTTGACTTGTATACAAATACAAATGAAGCAAGTAGTTCTGCCATCTTTTTCCCATGGAAACGAGAAAAATTATAAACTTCACAATCCACACCTATTGATAAATTGAGTACTCTCAGTTACATGATTTTCCAGCTATGTAATGGATAGCACTGAGCATCAAAGAACATCTATTTACTTAAGCAGGTTTGCAAGGATGAGCAACGAAACAAGTTTGGCTACTGAAAGGGTTTCTGCTAGTACCTGTAGGGCAGGAACAGACAAATGAATAAGTGCATTTTTGTAAAATTAATTATTTGGGTAGCTGCAAAGTGTCTGTGACGTCTACACTGGTGTGAGTACTGAGATGGACTCGCCCAGCGCACAGGGGTGGCTGCGCTTGGGTGGGCGCTCAGTGGTCTCTGGCTGCCGGGCCGTTGAGCAGCAGCTGGACGGGTGGGAGCCCAGGGCAGAGCCTGCTTGGTGGCCTGGGGGGACACGGGGCACTGCGTGACTCTACCTCTATTATAACAGAGTTAGAAAGTACAATGCTACTGTCAGGGGAAATCAGATATGTTGGGTTTGAAGTGTAAGGATCAAGGGCTCATGCAGAGGTACCACAGTAAATTATTGTGTCCCTTAAACCATAAGCATGTGCAGCAGTCATTTATCAGTGCGGTGAACTGCATGAGCAGTTGGTCTTTATGCACTAACTGGGTGAGATTCATTATACCCAACTTCAGATGTCTGCACCTGAACTTGCAGCTCAGACTTTATTTCTAGTCAGTAGAAAAAAATAGGTGATTTTGGTGCAAGATCCATACATGGTATTTTAGATATTTTCTTTAAGGTTATGTATATATTAAGATAAGATGAATCACAGATTGAAAGAGCTTTCCCTTATTCCCTGGAAGAGGTCTCTAAAAGTGACTAGTTCGAGTCAGATGCAAATGCGCAAACACTTGCTTTTGTTCAGGCAAATGCTACCTGGAGCATCCACCACTGCCTATAAAACATCCGCCTTGTATTTTGGGGGCAGTGGTCTAGAAAAACAGATGCATCTTGTGAGTGTTGTTTAGTTCTCTAACTTTACTTAAAAGAAATACCTAAATGTCTTGAAAAGCCAACATTTCTTGAAGGAATGGACTACCTAGCTCTTTGAAAAAAAAATCAGGTTGAAACAACTGCTGAATGTCAGAAGCTTATAAAAGCGAGACGCAAAAGGCTCACAGGGAACAAGCAGAATGCTGCCAAAGAAGTACTTTCTGTATGTTTCCCTAAGATAGCAACATGCATATGGGGAAAGCTTTTATTACTTGTGATGCCGTTGCCAATACACAACCACCATGACGGTATGAAAAGGTGCGGTTCTGTTGGCCGGAATAGGACAGGCATCCTGCCTGCGATCTGTACTCCCTCCCCTGGAGTTCGGCTGTAATTGTAACACGCAGGATAACACAACATAAAAGCCTGCAATTTCCTGCTCAGTGTTGCTGTCTTTGGCTGTTCCCTACAGGATCTTAACACGCTGTCCTTGCAGTTCAGTGAAGTTAAACAAGTCCCGCTGTCAGCAGTCGCCAAAACTGCTGTTCTCGGGTGCCTGTGCCCGTTCGGGGCTGCCGCGTCCCTGTTACCAAAGGTCTGTTAAAATTAGCCTCACTGCTGACAGACAAAAGAGCTGTACTTTTTCCAGTACTGTCCAGGTCCCTATCGCTACGTGATTCTTCCTCCCCAGTTGCATCGCCTAGCCTCACATGTCAGCCAGGGCTGACATCCGCTACTCTGTGCTTTGACGGTATTTGGGTGACACGATTGGAAACACGGGTCTGAGAGGAACATGCTTTTAGACAGGCTGAAGCCATCCAAACATTTTGTATCGTGCGTTGCTGCTGGTTTTAAACTATACAAATGGAAACAGCCTTTCCTACAAAGCAGCAAAAGCAGGCTTGTCCTGTGAGCTGCATCTAAGAATTTCCTGCTGAAACAGTACGTAAAGAGAGGAAGACACATGATCTCCTGGCTTTCTATACAGAAGTAATATTTAAAATAGGCTTGCAAAGATTTTGAAATGTTGCAATCCTGAGATTTAACCTAGGAGGAAAGTTGTGCTGTTCATTGTGTGTCTGGTAGGTTCTGTTAGCTGCGAAGGCTCTAAAGAGCGGAAATCATCATGATGGTGTCTGGCAAATGATTTCGTTATTCATTCGATTGTTAATCTCCTTAAAAAAAAAAAAAGACAGATAAAAGTTATTGAGCTCTGAACATCAATTATGTCCTTAGGCACAGAAGTGTTGAATGTCACTGATTTTCAAAAATCTCTCTCAGCTTTCCCATTTTCCATATTATTTGGCTGGCTTAGCTTAGTCGCTACAGGCTTAAGCTCCTGAGCAGACATTTTTCTGTAGCTTTCTTTCTATAAGGACTACAATCTTTAGGGTTATTAGAAAAAACAGGGAAAATTACCAACATTGAAAAGCAAACATGTTCTAAATATTGGAGGTAAACGTATTCCTTCACAAAAACATTTTCAATTTGAAGTAAGTCCTATGGTGGACTAAAATAGCTAGTTCAGTTTGGCAGGTGGTGCTTCTACATCCTTCGTTCCAAATAAAACATAACAAAGCTAAACAAAACTTCTGTAAATGTAAAGATCACAGTGAATTTGGCTGTTTTGCTATATGGTTATTTTGCATTAGATTTCTGGCCACTGTGTAACCTCTTCTAGCGACCCTCGCAGCTGTCCCCTGATAGGACATCTGTAGGTGGGTCCCTGGCCCCTTCAGCCGGGCCAGCTCTCCAGCCCAACTGTGTTCCTCACTCGCTGAGAACAGGATGAGAACTTTTGTGGGTATCCTCAAATGTCAAGACTTCATCTTGGTAACTAGATTCAATTTAGTGAAAGTTCTTCCCAATTTCGTTGAAAAACAGATTAAAAAGCAAATACAAGGGAAAAAAAGTATTCTGGGATGGGTTTTTTCTTTTTCTTTCCCCAGTAAGTTTCATCCTTGCTAAGGAATTCAGTTTTGAAGGTGGGGTTGTTTTAGAGGGTCTTCTGTTTGTGTGCTATCTTCCTAATACTGTGACATTTTTCATTGAGAAGTTTGGGCTGGGGAGGTGTTTTGAGAGGAGGCGGAGAATTTCAGAGCTAGAATTTGCTACCTTTTGTTTCCCAAGGCAAATACTGCTAACTGGTTTTTCAGTTGTACTTGCTTCTTAAAGCAGTTTTAGAACTAAGTTGACAATACTTTCTCCTTTGTGCCCTAGATTTAGTTGTTCCATTAAGATACAATTTAAGAATGCTTTTCTATGCATTCCGTAGTGATATTTAACAAGGTTATATGTACCTAAGAGTAATTTTATTTTCCTTTTTTTAGTAGCCCTGTTTGCTTCTTCACCCCCCACTCAATGTTATGCACAATACTGACAAAGGTCTTCGTACCTAAGCGGGGATTTGGTAGGAAAACTCTTACTAACTGCAGAATAAAGCACATAGTTTCTTGGTAGGGAAATGAGTCTACATGGACTACTGTTCTGCATGACTGCTTTTAGTACCCTGCGTGACTTAGTAAAGGTTATCTCTGGGTTCCTCTGCAGTACTGCACCTCACACACAGACCTCTCTGTAAGTGCTTTATTTCAGTTTGTAGGTGGCTGCCAATATATTTGTACTCTAATGACTTGTAACTTGTTCTTTCTGTGATTCGGCGCTGTTCTTTCCATTGAGATATTCCAGTTCTTCAGACTCTGTCTCATTACAAACCAGCTAGGACTGGTTGCCCCCCCTCTGCAATCTGCCTATGGTTCACATACAGTTGGAAGTTTAGATTCACATCTTTTTCTAAAGGGCTGCCACTGTCTTCAATGTGTACGCTATAGCTTGTCCACTGTGTATACATTGCTGCTTAGAAACTCTGACAGCTAGTGTACCCTTAAGCTTCTTCTATAAGATCCTAACAAAACTGCGGATGCACCATACCCAACAAAGCTGATAATATGTAGAATCTCAGTTGTAAAGAATAGTTTGACCTTGCTTTTCATTCTGAAGCAGAACAAAAGCAACTATTGCACAGCTATCTCATGACATAACTTTCTTCTGCAATGTCTTTATTAATGATAAAAACACAACTTTTTAAAAATTTCTTTCATGTTTATATACTCTAGACCAGCGTGTAATGTTACTACATTCTTCTCCTCAAATAAAGCGTAACAAAGCTAAACAAAACTGCTTCTGTGATAAGACCCTAACAACATAAAAAGTAGAAGGGGAAAAGAATGGCAGTCTGTAATAAACTTTTGTACTTTATCAGCTTTAACATATTGTGCTGGACATGAGTCAGTAGTTTTTCTCACTGGGATTAATATAGTAAAGGAAGTTTTCTCTCAGCAATAAATATTCATAATTCCATGTAATACTGATAGGGAATTATGTACACGTACTCTTAGACTAGAAGTATAAGGTAAGTATGAGGAGAGAAGTTGCAACAACCCAAAGCCACGCAGAGGAAATGAAAAATCCTATCAACTGCTTTGATCTTGCGGCAGAACTGCTAAGCATTCCTCTTACATTTGTAATTTCGGGAGTGCCTGCTGAGTATCAGAAAGTGTTGGCAAAGGTATGAAAATATTTCCTATCAACAGATTTACCAGAGACAGCAATGATTATGCTTTGTAACAACAAAGCATAATATGTACTGCCAGTCATTCTAAATCTCTCATGGAGAGGAAATCCTCTCTTTTATATGTGGATCATTTTCTTATGTTTTAGGATTTCGAGACTGATATTTGGCAAAGATTTACCATCATGAAACAAGGGAGATGATTTTTGTTTGATCTGGAATGAGATGAGGAACATGCCTTTGCTGCTGCATGTTTCCTCTTTTTATCAACAAAAAAAGAACATAGTACTTAAATGTGCCTCCTTAAATGTAGAATAGCAAGCTCAGTACCATTTATGGGAAGTTGAATGACAACTGGAAAGAACGCTATAGTGACAGAAAGTGATCAAGACCACCTAAAATCTATTTGCTTTCTCGGTATCTAGACTTAAACTCGTAGACTTCAGTGAACTACAAATTAGTTTTACTCCTACCTTCCGTTGAAATATGCGTATGGGTCAATGTTGCAGACAACAGACCATAGTATTTATTTTCCAAGCACTTACCTAACGTGAAAATGCTGAAATATCAAGGCAAAAAAAGAACTTGCCATAGTAATAAAGCTGTGCCGGAATAAACCCCCCTCTTCTGGATTGTTTTAAAAACCTGTTTGATGCCACCTTGGAAGGCACGAGCACCTAATTTCTTGAAGAAAATCTAGCCCTTATTTTATCATGTTGCCATTTTTAAGAACCCCATGCAGTAATATACGTTTATAAGCTAGTGAAAAACCTTTAGGGGCATAAAAAACTCAGTTTCCCCAGATCAAAGATCCTTTTTTTCCCCCTTGGGAGAGGAAAGCATAAGGCTGTTTCCTCCATTATTAACATTTTGCCTGAGGGCAAGTGGCAACATAATCCCTATCATTTTTACCTCCTGCTGCTCCACTGGGAAAACACAATCCAGCCGCGTGTGTTTGTGGCTCTTCCTTTCATTCGTGTTTCCTGCTGTGCTGTGCTGTGACAGGGCAGCAGCAGGTGGCATAAATAAGGGAGAAACCTGGCAGAAAACTGCAGACAGCTTCTGAGATTTTGAATTTGACAATATTTTGGAGCGCCATCATCTCCAGGAGAAAAGAACAGATAATTTTTTTTTTTGTCTAAACTTTCTGCTTTCAGTGCAGCAAGGAGAAACTCCCCACCCTTTAGAAGGAAGCAAAAGTAAAAGCAATGTTTTCACTGCTCCTGAGAACACAGTATTCATGATTAAATAATTTTTCTGAGTGGTTTTCCGCTGCTGTCGGGATTTGAAACTGGTTCAAAATGAAATTCTAAAATGAAATTCTAAGTCCCTAAGAGTGAGTGGGAAAGGAAGGGCTTCTCCATTATCCCTGTATATGAAATACTGTTGTTCTGCTTGTTACCTGTGGAAAGGCTTGAGTGTTTCCTGCAAAAGAAAAAGATGATCTTGGCTTCGGGTCTTCTGGTAGCTGATTAAAACAGACTCTGGTTAAGGAAATTTCTCATCCTTTTCCAAGGGAAAATGCCTCAGGCCGCCTCTTTTGCCAAGACCTTTCACAATTTGGAACTTCACAATTTTGCAAATGCAGGGGACCGAAAGTGAGGCCTCTGCCCCCATCAGGATAGCGTTGCAGGCTCCCAGTGTGAGCATCCTTTTATTATCAGACCAGAGACCTGAGGATGCACCATGCACAACAAACAAATAAAATGTGCATTTTCTGTGGCAGATTATAGTTTCACATTGCTTTTCTTTCTGAATCAGAACAAAAGCATTTCTTGATCAGCTATTCTAGGACAGCTGCAAAGCATTAATTTAATAGGATGATAAAAATGCAAAATGTTTTTTGTTGTTTTTTTTTTTTGTTTTACGTATACCCATTAAATCTGTGAAATGTCATGACAGAGAACTAATATAGGAAATGTATTATAATCATATGACTTGTAATTTTATGAAATAATTTAAAATAATATTAAATTAGTATATCTTTAGCTTCAGACTTATCTTTTATACTTAGTTGATTTTCTGAATCAAAGTTTTTTCTGTGTTGTAAAATAAGAGTTGGAGACTGATCATTTATTTAGAAATTTCTCACATATCATAACAGAATATAGAACAGAAATAAAATATTTCAGTACATAGATTAACATTGTATTTAGACACAAGATTTCAATTTGTTATGAAAAATATGGGTTAAAGCATATAAAGCATTTCCTAGAGTTTTCATTGCCAACAGTATTATGTCAGATGTTTCTTTTTGTAACAAGTAACATCAAAAGGTATGATATAAATTTTAAGTGTCTCCCTAAATTTGCTTTGCAGTATGAGTAGACAGGTAATCTGTATGTAATTTCTTCATGGAATACAGAACTCGTATTCATGGCAGGGAGTCTGTCTTTGGGTGGCAACTGGTTACCTGTGCTTTACCAGTGGTAATAATCTGACAGGAAATTTATAGGAATATATGTGCAAAATTTCCTAGAAAAAGTGGAGCCACTGAAATTAAGACTAAGTATGTGACGCAAACAAAAAGTATGTTGAAATCACAAATACACCTGTGCGCATCTAATGTGTATTGAGTGCTTCACTTCAGTAAGTTGCTAACAGGAGATTGTACGTATCACTTAGAGGAGTAGAATTGAAGTGACAACTGTTACTCTCACAAAATATGGCCACAAATAATTAAAGTGAAGAATTAAACTCTTGCTGTCTCTTGAATCAGCATGAAACTGCATGGGCATTAAGAAAATTGGGTAATAAAAAATTTTCTGCTTTACATCCTACAGAAGAATTGCTCACATTCAGTAAACAGAGCAGTAGTCACTTAAATGTGCAGCATAAACAGTCTGAGGTTGGTGATTTTGAGTGTGATTAGACAAAGAAACTCAAGCATAGAAAATCATACATTCCCTAACTGAACATGCAGAGTAGGAAATTAACAGATTGGACAAGGGGATTTCTCTGGACTCACTTTTGTGTAGAGTGAAACAAATTATTAAACCAAGCTCTGAGATTCTTAAACTTGGCCTCTGTGACATACTTCAAAGTGCTTATGAAAGCCATGTATCAAGAAGTTTCTTTCTGTGTGTACAAACAGATGAGGACAGAGGCTGTGAGCTGCTGCTTTTGCCACTGTAGATGGAAGTGACCAAAATATTTGTAGTTAAAACTGTCTAGAAAAATGACTTTTCAAGAAAACAAAAAAGATGATTCCTACTATTAGTCTGTGCTTTGCAGTGTTTGGTTAGATAATAAATGTATGCGTATGATAATATGTCATTAGAAAGTATAAGACACTTTTCTTAAGTATAGCCTATACTGTTTCTTGTGGGCATACACGCTTTATTAGAAGACTTGTTTGACATCAGAATGTGAATAACTTTACATGGTGGAAGGGACTGACATTTTTCTCATTCAGAGTGAATGGGAAATGAGCAGAAAAAAATGCAGCAGTGATAAACCATTTAAGCTAACTGGGGAGTGTTAGCAGAAGTCAGAAGGACATCTGGAAGTCAAATGTCATAGGAAGTTTAAAATATCTGTATGCAATAAAGATAAAAAAGAATAATGCCAGGTTTTTATTTTACTGATCTTAATTGGCAAGATCTGCTCTTGAGCCTTCCGAGTCCCAGAGCATCAGTGGGAATGAGACATCATCCATAGTATTGGAAAACGGAGCTAGGGAGCACTTAAACTGACTAGACACAGAGTAGCCCATGGGACGGGAGGGAATGCACTCAAGGTTGCTGAGGGAGCTGGGTAGTGCCCTTGCAAGGCTGCTATCTATCACCTTTGAAAGGTCATGGTGATCTGTGGAGGTTCCTGATGACTGGAAAAAGGGAAATGTCACAATCTTCAAGAGAGGTAAGGTCAAGAGGATCCAGACCAATCAGTATCACTTCAATCATGCGAAGATGGTAGAGCAAATCCTTCTGAAAATCATATCCAGGCACACGAGGACAAGAAGTTGATTGGTACCACCATCGTGGATTTATCAAGGGCAAATTGTATCTGACCAACTTGATTGATGGTTGTCTACAATGGTATGTGGTGCTAAGCAGACAAAGGGAGAGCAGTGGATGCTCTTTACTTGCCCTTTCCTAAGGCCTTTGATGTGGACTGGATGAGTAGACCACCACATAGGCAGAAAACTGTCTTGACTGCTGGGCAGAAAGAGTAGAGATCAGCAGTTCAATGTCCAGCTGATAGCCGGTTATCAGTGGTACATGTCCAGCTGTTGATACTGCGACCAAGACCATTTAGCATTCAGCAAACTCAGAATTTGACACTGAATTTGAAAGCAGATCGAAGGGAAGAGCAGGCTTTCAGAGATACTTCCACAGGATGAAGAAATGGCCTGACAGAAACCTCACAAAGGTCACCACAGGCAGGTGCAAAATCCTGCACCTGAACTGAAATAATCCCACGCACCAACAGAGGCTGGGTGCCAACTGGCAAGAAATCAGCTTTGCAGAAAAGGAGCGGTAGACAGCAGGTTAAACAGGAGCTGGCAGTGTGCCCTTGCAGCGAGAAAGCCAGCCACACCCTGGGCGGTGCTAGCGAGACTTCAGCGAGGAGGCTGAAGGCAGTGATCCTTCCCCTCTATTTAGCACTTGTGAAACTGCACCTGGAGCACTGTGCCCAGTTTGGGACTCCCCAGTACAAGAGAGAGGCTGAGGTACTGGACCGAGCCCAGCAGTGGGCCACCATGCTGGTCAGGGGCCAGAGCACAGGATGTACAAGGAGAGGCTGCGAGAGCTGAGCTTGTTCAGCCTGGAAAGGACAGGCTGATGGCCATCTCATCAGCCAGCTAATGGTGGTCATTATAGAGGAAACAAAGTCAGACTCTAAAGACTGCATGGGCAAAAAAAAAAGATGCAATGGGCTCAAGTTGGAACATAGGAAATTTGTTCAGAAATAAAAGAAATTGTTTCCCTGATCGTTTTGAGGTTGGTCAAGTATTGCAGCAGGTGCCTACAAGGGCTGAGGAATCTCCATGCCTGCAGGTATTGAAAACTTGACTGGATGAGTCCCTGGGCAATTGATCTACCTGAAACTTGTTCAGTTGGGGGTGGGAGAGATGTCTCTACAGATTCCTTTCAACTTGAATTATTTTGTGATTCTGTGAATTAAGAATATTTTCCGATGAGGTTTTTTCAGTTATTGCCAGGTAATCCTGAAGTAAACCATCCTCCCCAACCAAACAAACAAACAAAATTAAACTATGTTATTAAAGCTGAATACACTTAGATTCTTCATGAAAATGTAAAAGGACAGAGAGTGAAAGAGGCTCTTATACTCCCTTTGACTCTTTTGAAATATCAACTGTTACTTCAGATAATGAGTTTCTGGAGAATGCAGAACTAATGAAGTTTTAACAGTATTCAACCCCGGGGTTGTGGTGTCTTAAGTTCTTCCTCTCCTCTGTCCGTATAACTAATCAGCTTTGAGAGCTGCAGTGCATATGCTCCTTTTTGAAGAACAGCATAGCAGCCACTCTTTCCTCTGGCCTTATGTTCATACTTTTATTACAGTCAATGCTTATATTGGAAAACTGTAACCTCCAGCAGCTGACTGTGAAAAACAAGGTGGATATAATGAACAACAGTGCTTCCTGCTATTCAGAAACAGAATTAGGAATGATCCCTGCTTTGGTTTCTGGCTTATAATAAGAAGTCATATTGACTTAGTATTGGGGTTTTTTAATTCTCATTAGGAAGTCTGCAGGGCATGGTAAAAAAAAGATAATTCACTGACCTTTCTCAATACCTAATACAGACATATTTTATTATAGGAAACCTGCATTGTCTATTTCAGATTTCTTATTAAGAATAATTATGATAATCACTTATGCAGATCATTTAAAAATGAATTCAAACATTGTTATGTTGATGTTTCTTCAAGGTCTGCTTCTCTAACAGCGTTTGATCCTGTCAGATATTAGTGGTGAGATTCAGTTGCCTAAACATAATGTCTAGTGCCGTTTTAAACATCCTAAGGTTATTTTCTCTGCTCTCAAGCTACTCCAAAAGGACAGGTATCTCACAAGTCCTGCGCTGTAATTGCCAGCCCAGTGCACACCGCCACATAGGAAAACAAGTCCACACAGTGGCAGTACTAAGTAGGTATATATCATCAGATACATAAGGTAATGTGATTGTACTCCTTGACTTTACTTAAGACCATGCAGGCAACTCTCTGGTGAAGGTGCTATAAGACAGTAGGGTTTTGTTTCTTTGTTGTGGCCTTTCCCAGTTTCTGATGCTGTCCCTCCTTCAAGCCAGGACATGTGGAGAAAGCTGTAGGGAAAACCACTGTATATAGATCCAAAGGCCTCGGTTGCCTTTCTCAAAGGTTATTTCTCTTTTCTTGCTGCTGCTTGCTTGCTGCTAAGGGTCCACCAGACCCTTATGTCATTTCTGAGCCCCAGTCATCAAGCTGTGCTTGAACCCACTGAGAGGACTGCTTTGCCTCCATGCGCCACGTACGAAGTAGCACGTTCCTTACTGCCACCTTCCTTAGCGCCATTCCATAGAAGTGGCATCTCTTTTCTCTGTGTATGAGGTTGTATGTATACATGAGTCTCATTCCTGGGAAAAATGAATGAGTACCATGTGAGTCAGGGCAAATAAAGCTCTGCCTGACATGTCTCTCAGAACTCTGTTTTTGTATTTATCAGACTTGTGCATTAGCCTTTCTTTTGCATCTATATATTTCCTTATTAAGACTTCTTTTATGGTAGAAACTCAAAAAGTTTCTTTATTCTCAACGGTGTGCTATCCTCTCTGGTAAGTGACATTTTCACTCCACCAGCTGGGCCAGAATTCCATGAATCAGTCAGGGTTTCTGCAAGAAGCTGTAGAGCTTGTTGAGGTTTTGCCCTAGCTGGCAGCTCAGCGCCACGCAGCCGCTTGATCGCTCCCCCCATGGCAGAGTTGGGGAGAGAACTGGAAGAGTAAAAGTAAGAAAATTCATGGGTTCAGATACAGTTTAACAGGTAAAGCAAAAGCCACAGGAGCAAGCAAAGCAAACCAAGGAATTCATTCATCACTTCCGATGGCCAGGCAGATGTTCAGCCATCCACAGGAAAGCAGAGCTCCATCAGGTGTAACTTAGGGAGACAAAAGCCATCACTCTGAACATGTCCCCCCACTTCTTTGTTCTTCCCCCAGCTTTATATGCTGAGCATGACACCATATGGTACAGAATATCCCTCTGGTCAGTTGGGGTCAGCTGTCCCAGCTGTGTCCCCTCCCAACCCCTTGTGCACCCCCAGCCCACTGGCTGGTGGGGTGGGGTGAGAAGCAGCCAAGGCCTTGGCTCTGTGCTAAGCGCTGCTCAGCAGGAACGAAAAGACCCCTGTGCTATCAGCACTGATGTCAGCACAAACCCAAACCAGAGCCCCGTGCTCGCTGCTGTGAAGAAAAATTAACTCTGTCCCAACCAAAACCAGCACAGAGCTATAAGAGGAGGTTCTCTGTATCACAAAAAGACAGATTGTACAAGGTAATTTGTTTCTTTGGAGTACTCCATTATGTATCCCTGCATAGAAGAGATTATGAGGGTTTTCCCATGTTCTCCAGGATGGAGCTGATCCTTGTATACTGTTTGAAGAGAAAACCACATTTTCCAGTCCATCATTTTTTGCTTTGTACTTTGTTTTAGCCTTTCTGTATCACCTTGATCTTCATCAACAAAATTTCATCAAGAACGAAATATCTCTAAATGGAAAGCCTTAACAAATACATTGTATTATCCTGTGTGAGTCAAATTCTGGGCTAGAGAACAGACAACAATGTGTGGACTTCATAAGGTGTGTGTTCATTTGCATATTTCTATAGAGAGGTTGGACTTAGTTCAATTATTTTTACATTCTAGGATCAGATTTGCTACTTGTGACAGCATTTGAGAGTGTGAAGTATCTGCTTACTTTATTTTTAAAAATTTAGTCATGCTGAAGTGGATGGAAATCAATTTCAATGTGTGGGTTGAAAATGAGGAATGCTCATCCAATATTTTCATGATAAGTAGGGAATAATTCAATTCAGCACAATCACACTTGAAATATAAACCCATTTAAAACCTATTATTGTAATTGCATCAATTAATACAGGAGAACTAGCCAGATTGATTCTGAAAAATATATATTGAAATTACTAATTTCTATTGGAAGAAATTTTTTTGGCCAATTCTACTGCAAACTGTTTATTAAATTTAAACATCTGAAGTTTTAATTCTTCATTATGCTTCAGGATTAGACTTTTTTTCCCTGATGCTGAAGAATATAACAGTTACAGGAATCATCCTATCCCAATCATCTAGGATGATACCAGAACACAGTTTTCACATTGTGGTGAAATGTTAAAAGATACAATGTTATTTGAGTCACCGTTCGTTAGAAGGTAAGGTAATGATGTATTGCTTTCAAACATGAAAGGTATCAGGTGTTTTTTTGGAAGAATGGGGGAATTATAGGTATATTCTTATGTTAATAACCTATCCAAAGTAAAGTTTAATGTTCAAAGTGGCGCAGAAGTTTATATTAAGTGCATAGCGTCTACTATTTAATGTCACAATCACGATGTTTACTTTCTTGTTGGTGGCTCTGAAATGCATCGTTTGAAGGTGACTAAACAAAACACAACTTATGTCTGATATAATTGCATCAGTGGAATTTACTGAATGTTTCATGGTTGTCCATTGTTTGAGTCCTAGTATAATTCTGAGTTGCTATGGCAGATGTGCAAAAGGCCCAGTCTGCATCAAGTTTATGTCATTCAAGATCCCTTAAAAACGCTCAGAAAGAACAACCCTGGCACTCCAGAGCTTGATATCACTAGATGATCTTTGAGGCATGACTACGAGTTTTAACCATCTTCATGTTAAGGTAGATTTCCACTAAAAAGGACAATATATTTTAAATTGAATCAGGACTAGGAAGGGAAATTGACTTGAAGCCCAGTTGAAAGCTGGTTTGATTATGCCACATTTCCAACTTGTAGCTCTTCCAATAAAAATAACAAATATATGGAGTTAAAAAAAATAGCAGATAGCTTTTAAATATTTTTCATTAGTTCAAAATAATTTCAGGTATTTTGTCCCCCTCTCATCACTAATAATGCCTATGAATAAGCTATCTACTTTTAGTTTTATTTCTCCTTATTTTACTTGATCCATACAGATTTATTTGTATGCGTATGTGGTGTGTACACATGTAGAAGAAATACTGTAACAGCAAGAGTTGCACTTTCTATAGTTCTGTTTGTCAATATCTGAACTGTCTGTCTATGAAGAATAAACTCATCACTCTCTCTTCCTTGCTGTGCTGATGACCAGTTGCATAGTGTAGCTAAACACATTTATAGTTTCATAGAATGAAGGATATTTACATTTTTATTACATAGGCTGCATACCATTCATAGCTTTGACCCTGGGTTACTTCTGTTCAGATTGGAACTTCATGGCCAGCGAAAATTTGTAAGCGTATGGATTTCCTCCTGACTCACATTAATACTTATCTAGATTATCCTGGGCTTTGTCATTTTCCATTATTTCACGTCATGTACCTCTACAAACATATGAAGTTTTCCTTGAATTTGACTTGTCTAGTGTACTTTTTACTCATGGTCATGTTTTCAGTAATAGAGTAAATCTGTGTGGAATGGAAAATGCGAAAAGTTCAAAGTCTACGCTTTCCTTCAAACTTATCAAAATGCTTATCTCAGTAGTGATGTATTAATTCTTTGTGGCTCTTCATTAGTGTTCTCAGCTGCTGGCATGTCATGCAAATGTTTTATTTCAAACTGTTCTCTTGGCCACCCAAGAGACTGCTCTTTGAATTCTGGCACAATTAGCATGTTGTAGAATGAGAAGATACTACTGTTATATATATTTTATACATCTTATATACCAATACTGGATAGGTATTATATGGGGAGTGTAAACATTAGCTATAGTAAGAATGAGCCAAGTCCCAAACAGTTAGACCATGAGTAAAGCAAACAACTTCTTGTGGGTGGAAGCTGTCTAGGGTTTGTTTCCCCTATATTTCAATTTTCACAGTTTCTAGTTTTAATTTTTGAAGGAGAACATCCTTGCTAGTATCCCCCTACAACTCTTTGCGCATCTTCATGCGTCCTCTTTGTTCCAGTGGAAAAAACTTCAGTAAAGACTGCAATGAAATAATGAAACCCATTCAAACAGAAAATTGTATTTCTGATCTAGTGCATTGGGACTCTTCATCAGTAATTAAAAAACATAGAAACTGGGTGTTTATATATCCATTTGTATGTATAAAATTTCTCTGCTTATATGGCTAGAATGGCGTGTGTTTAGAATGTGCTTCGCAGCTACTGCAGCTACACTTTTTTGGAAAATAGTTTGAACAGCCAAACCCTGGCAATGTCAAGGCTTCTGTTCTTCTTTCCCTCAGGAAGCCCATGATAAATCTGAAGTCAGTCATGTGTTGCCAGATTTTCCCCCCTTTCTCGTTCTGTTTTGTCAAGTTTTACTAATGCCACTGTACCGTTGTTCGTAAGTGTTGGTGCAGCTTACAGTGCTCATCTGTGAGTGGTATGGCAAGCTAAATGGAGCGATCACTGGTCTTGTAGTTAATTCTTGTTTGGGAAGATTCTCCAAACAGAAGACTACTTTCCTCAGGAGCATTATTTACTTTTTCCCATATACTTTGCTTATTTCAGTTTTATGTTGGGAATTATAGAATCATTTTGGTTGGAAAATCACTGAATCCAACCATTAACCTAGCACTACCAAGTACAATCACTAAACCATGTCCCTAAACAGCCCATCTACGGATCTTTTCAATACCCCCAGGCCTGGTGACTCAACCAGATCCCTGGGCAGCTGCTTCCAGTGCTTGGTGACAACCTTCAACAGAGAACAAATTGTTCCTCAGAGCCAATCTAAACCTCCCTGGTACAAGTGGAGGCCGTTGCCTCTCGTCCTGTCGCTTGTTACTTGGGAGAAGAGGCCAACACCCTCCTGGCTACAACCTCCTTTCAGGGAGTTGTAGAGAGCCATCAGGTCTCCTCTCACCCTCCTTTCCTCCAGATTAAACAATTCCAGTTCACTCAGCTGCTCGTCTTAAGACTTGTGCTCTACACACTTCACCAGCTTTGCTGCCCTCAATCCATTTGATGGAGACAGGAAGACTGAAGATCGTCTAATTCATTCCTCTGATGCAGTTGACACAGCAAATTCACCTCTGAGGTGCTGGAAGTTCTCATAAGGAACCTCTGTCCTCAGTCAACCTTTTGGAGCTCAAGTTGTTCACAGCCTGGGATCCCCAGCAGTTCTTCAGGACAACTGGTAGGAAAACAGGCAGGTTGTTACAGATTTGTTACAACTTCTTTTTTTCCAAAACATCCATTTTCTGCAACTAGCATTTTCCAAGGAAAAACTATTTCGGTGGTAAATTGCTGATCTGCTCTAAACACCACCAGCAGGAGAGGTCACTCCATCAGTTTGGCAGTCTTATTACACAGCTATAGCTATGGCCCTCTGAGTCACAAGCATTCATTTATGTGGATTGAATTCATGAGAAATTGAGTACATCCTAATGGGTATAATGCCTCAAGTAGGGAACAAGACAGAAGAATCGGAGTGCCAGTGATACAGAATGGGTATCTACTAAATGCATGGCATGTTTAGACTGCAAAGCCTCTACCTGTTTGGAAATAAACTCTTTTGGTTGAGAGCAAAAGCTTGGAGCTGCACAGTGAGGATTGTTGTGGCATGGAGCTGTCTCTGGGAGAGCCTGCTCCTTAGTTAGAACTTGTGCTAAGTTTCTTTGTGATAATAATAGAATCTGTTCTTTTCTCCTGAAGGTAATTTGGCTCTTCACAGCAATTAGGAGCATGAAATATGGCAAAGTTGCTTTAATCATTTATATTAGTAGATAGAAGATAAAGGGAGAATATCTGTTGTTTTAAGATTATCTTTTTTAATTATGAGAGCTTTTTTCCCTACAGGTCACGTTTCTATTTGGAATTGTATTTTGAGCAACCTGCCACATTGAAAATCTTTAATATTTTAAATCATGTGTGATTTTCTCATTTGACAGTGTTACCAGCTTAGTCTGGCAGCAGAGCTTATCAAAATCCTTTCTCCTCAGCATTGTGAATTTGTTCACATTCTAAAACTTCATTTTTATTAAATTAACAAATCAATAGCTAAAAGGATCAATGGATTCAGTAGCAGCTGGTTTAATCTCAGCAGAAATGGATTGCTGCCAAACTCTGCTGCTGTTTAAATTGATTCGACCAGACATCTTGTACTCAAAAAGTCAATTGTGGTGAAAGAAAAGTATTTTGTTTAAAAATTGTATATAGAATTGGTCGTCCTTTGTGCATGTGTGCGCATAGACACATGGACACAAACACACGTATGCACCTTTTTAAAGACATCCTAGGAGACAGGAAATGCTTTACTCAAGGCACCATCTTAGCACCTTTTTATGGATCTTTTTTTGCCAAAGTTGTCACAGCTGTTTATAAAAATGAAAAGGTATTTTAATTTTTTTTTATTTGTGTTTTTGGTTTTCTGCTCTAAACCTCTTTAAGCATTTGATACTGCTTTCTATTTTCTCAGTCATTCAGTATGTGCATACGATACACATCATTTTCTTTTTTGTCGCTGAATGCCAAATGAAAGATAGCTAAGTTCATAGTAGGCATTTTACAATCCTTATCACACACCATTAGACACTAATGTACTATAATAATGATCTCGATCATTGCTCTCTCACCTCACAGCACACCTGCGACTCGGATAATACATTTTCAGATCTTTTATATAAAATAAATCTTATCAGTATTACATAATGAAAATTCTGCTATTAATGTTGAATGGTGAACATGTAAAGTACCATACGTAGAACTGTGATTTAGATGGGCATGAAACATTAGAAATTCCACTATCTGACGAGGCCAGTCTTTGGAGAAATGGATAATGTAAATGTTCATTGAATTTTGAACATTTAAGATAGAGGAGTGGACTAGGTCACTTCGTCCAGAGACAAAAGTTTCTGACCCTTTGTGGTTTTTTTAATGTTAGCAAATTGTTTACAGAAGATTTAAAATGTCATAGGTTATAGAACTTCTTTATCCTCTGGGAGAATATTTCACAGCTGAATAGATATTGCTGACTAAAATTTTTTTTCTTAGTATCTGGACTACCCTTTTTTCTTTCTTTTCCTTTTTCTTCTTTTAACTTTGCACCGTTAAGCTGCTAACCTGTCACCCACCTTATCCTCAGTTATCACCTCTTCTGTGTGTTTATGTGCTCTATATATTTGTGCACTGTTTTCCTGTTCTTCTGAAGTCTGCTGCTTAACCAGGTTCCTCATATTTAGCTATTTTAATCTTTTTCAGTTTCTGCAGCACAATACGTTCTCATTATTGCTTGTTTTTTGTTGTGTGGTTGTTGTTTTTTTTAATAATTCCAACTGCTTAATCTCTTTCTGGGAAAGGGGTTCTCAGGAATGCAGATATTAATAGCAGATAATCTGTCATCAGAACCCTCCATCAAAGTTCTTTACTCAAGGGTGCAATTGTGCGCTTACCGATGGTGGTCTCAAAACCTTTAGTTATAAACTCAATGTTATTTTTCTGTGATTTCTCACACTTTGATTCAGTGTCATTGTTTTTTGCCGCTGACAGCAATCACCTTCTACAGAATCTTTGTTTCCTGGTTGTTTTTCCTAGATGCATCATGTTGGGTTGACCTACTCATATTTGGCATCATGAGATGCTCACCTGAACTGCTTGACTTTTACTAAAACCTGGAAATAAATTATTTGTGGTGTTATTTCTCATGGGGAATCTGTAAAAACATTGGTATGTCTAAGTGAGAGAAGGAAAGCAGAGAAGTTAAAAATGCTTGGAAAGCTACATGTTATAGTTTTTCATGTATGTGTATTTTCATAGAATCGTTTTGGTTGGAAAAGACCTTTGTGATCATCAAGTCCAATTTAAAATTACATTTTAAATGTAATGGGTTTATGGGCAGTCCATTTTCTGCATTATTCTAAAGTATGATTGAATTTTTTAGACATTTTTGTCCAGCTGAGAAGACATCTGCCATTAAACGTAAGTTCCACTATGCATATAATATTAGGATCGTGTAAATGATATTTCGAAGCCCAAGAAACTTTTTTCCTCCAGGTATATGTACAGTACACTCATTTTCAAGAACAGATTTGAATACTAAATAATATTTATTTAAATATTATTTAATATAGTAACTGGTAACATATCAAATAGTATTATTTGATATAGTAACTGATGAGTCAAGGAGCTGATTAAAAAGGCATACTTATGGAAAGTGAATGTTTAATACACATGTTTAATAAATATTCTTAATTAGAGACTAGACTGTCCCATAAGAGGCAGATTTAAAAAAAAAAAGAACCAAACATTAGCCTTAAAACGGGTAGAGGGAGTTGTGGTTGGATCTACCAAATATGAAAGGGCAAATAAAGTCTCATTTTTCTGTTGTTGCATGACGCATAGATGAGGCCACCTAGCAGTCTGATGCTGGTCCTTAAGTGTCATCTTCACCCTCTGCAGCCTTCCAACATGCTGTGCCCAAGTGGTATGAAAGGGACCAGGGTATGTCCCACCCTTTCATTTTCTCTTACTGGCCTGATTGAGTTGGAGTCCTCTTAACTTGCTGAGCACATCTGGCTTTCTTCAGCGAGATTAAAGTTTGTTAATCTTTCTTCCTCGTTTACCTAATTTTGCTTTAAGTGTTTCTACTTTTGGCACACCAGTTGGACAGGCTGTGTGCTTTTTTCCCTCCCAAAAGGGGAAAGTGATGCAGAAGATAATCTCACATCTCTAAGATTTATGAAGAATCTCTTTCTCTAAGATGTCTTCCCTTACAAAATCAAACCCTTCACATAATGGCCAGTTTCCATTCCAGCTGTTCCTCATTTTTCCCAAAACCAAATCCGTTGGATCTGAAATGCCAGAAAACGAGACAAAACCACATAGTGACCTTGCTGTTAGTGTGTTGCATCTGCACTGTTCAGCCTCCTTTGATTTGAAATTTTCCTGTCAGTGGTTTTACTTTCTCATTTCTGGGTGCATTCTAAAATCAACTTTTTCTTTGATCTCTTATCCCTACTTTTACTATGTCTCAGTCTGTCTCTGAGATCATAGGAATCTGCATGGGGAAGGCATCATTTCTGCCATGGTATGAGCCAGACATTTCTCTTTCAGAGAGTGCTGTGTTACCTAGTTCAGGTCACCAAAAACTCCAGCACAGGGAGTAAGGTTTGGGCTGAAGGTCTCATCCCTCAACTAGTCTTCTCTGATTCTTCTGAGAATTTACTTCTCATTGCTAAAAATCCTTCAACAAAGCAAAAGGTCACAAAAAGATTAGGAAGTAGTTATGTCACTGCTGGCTATCTGGTCCCTGCAAGAGGGAACTCGGGGAACAGCCCTTCTGTTACTTACCTTCCTGTCCATGTAACCACAGGCCTCTCCCTAGAGTTATAGCTGGCCTCAGAGGGAAGAGATCTTAGAATTTTTCACCTCTGGGTTTATATTGTTTTTCCCAAATATTTCCGATTGGTAGCAAAGGAGGAGGGTTTTTGGGCTCCTTTTCAATAGCCTGTCTCATTCTTGGGAAATCATCTGATCTCCGTTTGACTTTTCTCTCCACAGCCAAAATAGGCCAGCTATCTGTTTCTCCACTTCCCAGATATTTCAAGCATTTCCTTGATTTCAAATAAAATATCAGAATTCCCTCAAAAAGGCTTCTGTATTTTGGTAGCATTATAAGGCAACCTGGTAGCTTGACCCGACTCAAATAACTGTAGAGAATAAAACACAACTGTTGAGCTAACCCTGGAAACATAACCGGCTGTTGCCTAGTACAAAGCTAGTTCCTGAAGGGCTGGAATCCCAAAGGCTACTGGATTTATCCATATCCAGACCTGAATTTCTTTTCCTGTTCATCTCCATCCTCTCTAATTTTTGCAGTATCAAGTTAAACAAGCTCAATGCTTGTACTGTGCCAGAGCTGGGCCCCATGAGATAGGAGGGTAAGACAGTATGGCCTTTATTTTTCTCTACTGCTGTATATCAGCAATGACCACAGTTTTCCTGACAGGCACATCTTCTCAAATCCTCTTCTTATGAAGAGTCAAGAGGCATTAAGAGGACTTAATTTTGATTTGGAGGCTGACATTTTGAACCTCACTGCAGACCACCTTTGTTTGAAGATAGATCTTATAGCTCACATTGAGCAGCATGGGCACAGGAAACCTCTGTTCCACCACAAGCCAGCAAATGTCACTTACTGTTGAGCAAGTCAGATCAATGAAGTGTATGCACACTTTTAAAGACTATGAAAGCATCCTGATACCCCTGGAAATCTCCAAGGCTTCCCAGGAAAAAGAAATATTGCCTTTCTGTGACAGTCCTGCGACCTTTTGTGATAGAGCTCAGAGGTGTCAGAAACATCACTAGGAGATCCATTGCTTTAGGAGTTCAGACCCACTTTGAACCATCTCCCTTCACAAGAGTGTGCTGAAAAACAAAGACCCTCTTCTGTTTTCTGTTTCCCTCTACTCCTTAATTTTTTTAGACAAGTTGTCATGGTAACTTACTATCTGAGGCCAGGCTGGATCCTGGCCACCAATACTAAAGAAAAGCCATGACTCAGTTTACACCTACACTACCTACCTAGCCCAGTCTTCCCATCTCTTTTCAGCTACCACTTTCCTTTGGCAGAAAAAAATGAAAGCGATCTTACCATTATTATTTCCTAATGCTATTGGGAATGCAGGATTGACACTCGTCTTCAGCATGCCAAATGACTGTATGTGCAGGTTTGTGATGATGACAGTAATTTCAACACCATCACTTCAGAAGTGGCCCGGCTTGCACATAGTCACATTGCAATTACAGCTTTTTCATTGAAAGAGCTCAAATACGCTTTAGTCTAGTAACATTTTCAGAACATATTCCCATCCTTTTCACCAAGATTTTTGTAGGCAAAATGGGCTAGATCTCTTCCCATGCTCTGACAAGTAACTGCTGACTGGCTTGCCACTCTGTTGAAAGCATGTATCTGCTTTCAGTCTTCAGTTCCCTCTTAGTAGTTTGACCTGAGAATACAGACCTTAAAATTGACCAGAATTTGGGATTAGTGTCAATGTACATATGAACAATGCACCCCAAGGTGCCTCCAGTGACTAGTAGGTCATATTCCTTTCCTTGCTTCCCTACACAATAACCTAACCGTGTTCTGGGGACAGGCAGAGCATGGGGGGTTTCCTTCACCTTGTTCAAATTGTCATCACTAGCACCTAGCAATTCTCTTCACTCACCCCAATCCATCACAATATTTCAGTGGGATGGAGAGTGGTAGGCAATGAAATGTCTCCTGGAATATAAATCGGCTCCTAATTTGTTTTTCTCTAAGCTATTATTTCTTGTGTGATGGTCTTCTCCCAGGCGTTTTAGGCCTGCCAATCAGTTGTTGCAGGCACTTGTTTTCTTTTTCCCTCATTGTGGTATCTCTGGAGCTGGCAGTAACAAAGTGAAACACCTGTCAGCTGTAATGCCATGTTAAAGCCAAGCAAAATGCAAAGCTTGTCAAAAACAAAATCTAAAACACAAACTACATTACCAGAAGGTCAAAGTATTCTGCACCAGGATCTAGTTCAGTTCCCCAGATGTTGATGAAAGAGTACTCTGAGCTTCCTGTTCACTGGTGGAAAATTAGTCACTGTGAGACACTGACTGATGGAATAGGGATGTCTGTGCTTTCCCTGGCACAGGAAAGTATTTTGGGGCGGTAAGAAGAACTTCTGTGCTTCAGTGGTGCCTGTATCTGCCTTACAGATATTTGCCTCATAGATGCACTTTCTGCGCTACTTTTGCTGGAAGTTACATCTACATTTGCTCATATCCTAGAGGCCCACAGGAAAACTCACTGACTTACTGCTTTCCAGGTGAGCAGCTTGTCCAGGAGGGATTGGTTGGTTCTGCTTCATTTGTGAGCAGGTCTCTGAAGAAACTTTCTCATAACATGAGAGCACTCTGCAGCCCACCAATGCTCATGTACTGAATTCAGTCACAGGGAATTTTGTGATACCACTGGCTACCTAATTATCAAATTGAGATGGACAAAACTTTACTGTGGTGCTTAAAAAATAAATCAAAATAAAAAACATTAGGTTATATCATAATAAATAAAAATAAAACACCAGTAGCTGGCATGCGATGTTCAAAAAACACAATAAAGTAGGCTAGTTGCGAATTTACCATAGTAAATTTAGGCTGACTGTTTTCTTAGCAGAGCACAATTAATATTCTGTGCTAGTGCTTACATGAAGTACCCAGGTCTCTGCCTGAACTGACAACCCCAAATCATCTTTCTCTCTCTCTTTCTACTATTTCCACTGTCCTTTCTGTCAACTGGACCTTCCCCCTGACCATGAGTGCCTTTACCACAGGATGCATGTTCTGCAAGCTCACAATAAATTCACAGTAATTTACTAGAGTAGTGAAAGCAGTTTCTAGTCCAAGTTAGTAGGTTTCAAAATGGTTGCAAAACTAAGGGTTAGGGTTAGCTAAGGGTTAGGGTTTGTATGTCATTATATATATTTATTATTATATATCAATATTTACTTGATATATGGTGCATCAGCTTCTGAACAGGCCTCCTCTACAATACGACAGCTGGGCATATTGATGTACATATAAGTGTTCCCAGGAATTGTCTCATACAAAGAAAATGCTGGCAGTAGTCAGGTGTTTTTCTCCAGTTCGAAGTACTAACAGATTCTGTTTTTTTCTGTTCTGGGTAGAGCCAGTAAAAGGCTGCACTTTTCCTGTAACACCTTTTTGTCTTTGAAGCCCAAGAGAAGCTGTCAGTCATTTGTTCGAGTCCGTTCTAGTTCTGTGTGTTTGCTTGAACTTAATGTGGCAAAGAAGTGGAGGGGAAAAAAAAAGTAACTTCATGGCCCTTGAATTATTTTAGTGGACTAAGGTGAGTGAAAGTCAGATAAAAGGATTGGCACATTGCGTCTGAAATAATGTTCAATTTGTTATAGCGTATTAAATCCTGGCCACTGCACTGCTAACATTGAACCCGATGGCAGACTTGCCGGATTTGCCCCGGCAGTGGGAGGATGCTGTTCTCTGCTGTAGCAGTATCAGTTTCATTCCATGTTTCTGGTTAGCGCATAGAAGGCCTGCCCAGCAGAATGGCAATTCTGCAGTTTATCTAAAATCTCTCACTTCAACACTGAGTTTTTGATATTAAGTAATACAGGATGTATTTCGTAAAATATAATACTTAACAAAACCCAGCACTAACTTATCAAAAAGCAAGTCCAAATAATAATTAGGAAGCAGCAGCAGCCCACTCCTATGATACTGGTCGTTAGCTCTCCATCATTGCTTTGAATCTGTAGGCATCGTATTTGTTATTTAAACACTGTGCCAACTGCAGGCTGTGCTATAATGCATAACCATCCGTTGCAACAGTTTGGCTGTCTGGCTGTGCATGAATCGCAGTAATTCCAGCTGCTTTCTCACTCCACTCTCACTTTTTGATACAAACACCTCGCCTGTATGTTTTGTAGAAAAGATGAGAGACAGATGATACTGTTAGTGGTCATTGAAATACTTTTGTAGGCAAACAGATACCACTGTTTTGGGAACTGTCTTGGGGATTTCAGAGTCCTCCCTTATCTATGCAGAGGATAACACAAAGTATCTCTTCAGCTTTTTGTGGTTTAGGGGTAGCTTTAGAATTCTGAGCAAACTTGCATACGTAGACTCAAGGAGCCATGAAGGGATTACTGTTGTTTCTGGTGTAAAGAGAGTTCCTCCTTTTTAGCTGTTTCTGAAAAGTCAAACTGCTTTTTGAATTCTAGCACTTCGCTGGAGAATCCGTGAGAATGGATAATCCAAGAATTGTGATGGTTCCTCCCATTTGCCTCCGCAGCAGTGCAGCATCTCCCCAGCCAGCCTCCCCGGCTCCTTGACACGTTACTGAAGAGGGTGGGAAAGGCACCGTTTACGTCTTTCACCTCTCTCAGGCACATTAGCTGGTTAAGTCACGTTGTCCTGAACATCTTCATGGCTACAGTACTCTACTGTGCCAAAGTGAGCTCTTAGAAATTCAGATGAGGTCTCTTCCTGCTTGCTGGAGGTGCGTTATGACTGCTGCTTGTTGGGGCTCAGGGACAATATGTCTGTCTTTCCCCAGTGTCAATGAATGTGATGAGCGATTCTGGTTGTAGCCAGAATGCAGTATCGGCACAGCCTGAAACTCCAGTTTTTCACAGACGCCACAGGAGTTCTCTGCTCTGCCTTGCTGCAGCAGCGATAGCTGATACGGACTCTTTTCTCAAAGCTCTTGCAGAAATCTTTTCTTTCTGAATGGAAAATTGGAGTTTAAAGTTCCTCCTGGCTTTGATTTTGGCCAGATGAACTGGAAATGTTTCCGATTTCTGAGATCTTGTGGGCTCCTCATGAAAACATGCAGTTTTGAGTTTTCAACCACACTGTTGGAAAACCTTTCAAAATGCAGCTCCTGCTTCAGCCTGTTGGGGCAGGATGCTGAGAGCTCTGAGAAAGTGCAAGAGGGAACACAAAAGTTGCTGAGGTGGCTTACCTAGTGTGACCAGGATGAACTTTGGGTATTTACATTAGTGTTTACGATTAATTTTTTCCTAACCTCCGGCTCAGCCCTTCAGAGGAAAGGCTGACGTTGCGATCTGGAAGCTGATATTGCTGGGTTTAATTAGATTATTGGGAAAGGAGATATTTCATCTTCCCACACCTCTTGCCAATTAAGATTAAGAGTCTCAAAGTTGATTCAAATCTCATTATTTCAGAAACATTGTTAAGTTTGCATGTACTTCAGTTTTGCATTAGAAAGGAGTCTATAAAAAAGTAACTGTAATATTATGGATGAAATTTTAAAGACTTTATTGGGATCATGAAGGAGACATTAGACAAATTATGAAGCCTAACACTTCATGTACAACTGAACAGAGCTTGTTTCCAGTTTTATATTTCAGCAATATTAAAACATAGTAACTCACAGACATCCCCTTTCTGTTGGCTTTTTTCTGTTGTCATGCTTCTTGATTGCTGTGTTAAGTCCTTTTTCTGTCTGTATTCAGAGGGTCTGACTTCATTGTTTTCTTCCAAGTATCATCACAAGTGACTGGGAATCTAACTGACAGGCTTCTCTGTGTTATGTTTGTATGCCTTGAAAGCTTAGCTGTGCTATGTAAAAGAGACTGATTAAAATCCATTCTGCAAGTGCAGTATTTATAATAGATGATGGAAGAAAAGGGGAAGAGGATGGAGAGAGCTTGTAACTAATTTCTATTTATTGTAAGTCTTATAGATTATGATTTGTAGCATGAGCTGATATCAAGCATAGTGTCAGAGATGTTCTCCTAGACCAATACAACCTGTACATGAAATTACCTGTACTCGTCTTGTGCCTTTCTTAATCAGACTGCCAGTCAAGTTTCTCTCTGTCAGCTGTGATAGATTTGAAATGTGTACATGCAAATTTATAACGGATATGGGACCGCTCATATCCATTTCCATTTTAGACCTTAGCTGCTGCTTCCTTTGACCCCTAAAATATTTCTCATTTTAAGAATTACTAAATCTAATATGAGGAGGTGGATTGCTATTTCCTATCCTTAGGTAACTTAAGAGAATCTCCTCATTTTAATCAAAGTTTACATTTCATAACAAAACAAGTTATTGTATCACATAAATGGAATTATGCATCATCACATGGAAAGATCTCCGTTTAGGGTTTTGGTTTCCCTGAGTTTTCAAATGAAAGTTGAATTTTTCAAATAAGTTTTATTTTGGAAAACTTATACGAATTGTGAGGAGCAGAAGCAATCCCTGTTTGTAGTATGTGTAGCGTGATGAATAGTCCAATCTCACCCAGAGCTCCAGATACTGTAAAATGCAGATTCAGCCTGTGATGCAGAGGGATCAGTGTCTGGTCTATTTTATACTTCCCAGGGAGGAAAACACTTATCCTTTTTGACTCCTATAGCACCTGATCAGGATACACGCATGCTTTCACTGGGTAATCATATAAATATATTTTTCTGTATAAAAATACAGAGAACAGCTGCTGCCTTATGGGACCTTTCCAAATTGGGAACTCAGAGTCTATTTATCCATGGCCCTGGCCTTAAACAGCACTTTTAACAGTTCACACTAACACAGAATACAGCTAGAAAAAAATTGAAGGGAAAGGCAGAAAAGGGACAATATTTTCAAACAAAGCAACAGAACTTTTTTTTTTTAATTGCCAAATACAGTGAATGTATTTTTGTGTGCATTCATTAATAATTCAAGTAAAGAATATATGTGGGGTATTATGCCCCAGTACTCATAAAACCAGAATAATTAGAAGAGAAAGGAAAATTCTGGAATAATTGTGAAAGGCCTGGAAAAGCAGCTTCGGAGGTGTCCTGGCTTCGACTGGGATAAGAGTTAATTTTCTTCCTAGTAGCTGGTGTAGTGCTGTGTTTTGGATTTAGGATGAGAATAATGTTGATAATACATTATGATTGATGCTGAGCAGTGCTTACACCAAGTCAAGGACTGTTCAGCTTCTTGTACTCCCCTGCCAGCGATGAGGCTGGGGGTGCACAAGAAGCTGGGAGGGGACACAGACAGGACAGCTGACCCAAACTGGCCAAAAGGATATTCCGTACCATTTGATGTCATGCTGAACAAAAAACACACATGAGGGAGTTGGCTAGGGAAGGGCTGTGGCCACTGCTCAGGAATTGGCTGGACATCAGTCAGCAGGTGCTGAGCAATTGCATTGTGCATCACTTGGGCTTTGTTGTTGTTATTATTATTATTATTTTCCCTTCCTTTTCTGTCCTATGAAACTGCCTTTATCTCAGCCTATGAGTTTTACCTTTTTTCCCCAGTTGTCACCCCTATCCCACTGGGGAGTGTGGGGGGAGTGAGCGAACGGCTGTGTGGTGTTTAGCTGCCTGCTGGGTTAAACCACAGTAGGAGGCGAGTAAGTTCATTATGGTAGACAAGAAAGATTTCACGTTCTTGGAATTAAACCAGTATGAAAGTGAATAAAACAAGTGTTCAATGGTGTCACTATTAAATACATGACATTTGAAATAGATCTGGAAATTGCTAAGCAAAGCTGAAATTTACTTATTATGTAGGAATACAGAGTAGATGACCATAGCGATAGTTACCAGTGACCAGAGCAAATAAAATAACTAAATTATAACTAAAATACTCTCTAAATGCTGTGCCAAAAGGATGACAAATACTTACATATTTTTCTAATACTTAACACTATGTTGTGCATATTTGTGTTTTTATATATTAATTGACAATGTAGATGACAAGTGTAAGTTACAGTATTGTAGCTGAGTTTGTTAACAGAGCCAGCTGTCTGTCCCTCTCCAGTTTTCTATTCAAAAATGATTCTATTAAATATAGTATAATATCAAATACGCCAAATGGTACAGTCCATTGTTATTCTTTTGATAAACACAAATCACTGAGTTTTACAGTTCAAAATACTGAACAACGATAGCAGTAGTATCTCATTTACTGTCAGAATTGCAGACCCTGACCTTTGTCTCCCAGTCATTTTGATCACAGTGTGATAAACGTAAATACAAGTGGGGAAAAAAAAGGTGAAAATTGACCACGTGCAAGCAATCTGCCATCCCCAATTGCTAAATAAATGTAATGTTAGCTGCTGTAAGGCTAAGACACAACCAGGGTTCACAGTTCAGTGGGTGACTGGTAACTTGCTTCCTGTCATGTGTCGACACTGCAGTTTGAGTAGCAGATCTTTATAAACTCCTAAGCTAACTGTCCTGCAGGCTTCTTGATGAGCATTTAAAAGCTGAAATGGAGTTAAAGTTCACTAGAATTAAATTCACAATCTGATGAGAAATGGGGATACAGCATCAGTAGCTGTCAGTGTTGGAGACTCTATAATCCTAATTTTGCACTTATTTTTCTTTTGGTTTAGGGATTGTTCCAGATATGGCTGATTATCTTTTATATATTTAAAATTCTATATATAAAATTTGTTGCCAGTTTCTTAAAAATGTATGATTGATCTGAAATGTTACCAATAACGCATATGCATGTAAAAAAATTCAAACATTTTGTTTTCAGAATTAAAGTTGTCACGTCAATTTATGTATTTAAAAATGGCAGGATATCATAGCTACACAATCGTACTTGACTAATGCCAGTAACTTAAAAAAGAACCTTTAAACTAAACAATCTGTAGTTAAAAGGTCAATTTTACGACAAATATCTGTCTGATTCTGTGTTGTTTGCAGTTACGTGGAAGCATTAAACTGAAAAAACCAAACAAAACAAAAGAAAAAAGTAAATACAGTTGTAGGCTGATCTCTTGGTGCTGGTTACTGTTCTGTGGTGTCTGGCTCTCCATTTAACTAGCTACAGCCCTGCCTGGCTTGTGACTCATGAGGGCCTTGCACCTGTAGTCAGGTTAATTAGCTGGGTGACGTTGTCTCTGCTACGAGGTTGGTAGAAGCCCTTGAAAAAAAGTCACATTGACTTCTCTAAGCTCCAGGTTTTGGTTGGGATTTTTTGAGGTTGGGAATAATGATTTTTCTTCCCTTTGGAAAGCACTTAGCGCTATAGTGCGCATCCAGCGTAGTTGAAAACTAGAAATGAGCTACTCTGGTACTTCTTCAGCAAAACTGTAAACCATTCAGATTTTATGCAGAATAAATATGTTTTTATAGTAATAATTATCTTTGTTCTTATGTTCACATTTCTCTATCCATATCAGAAGTCTTATTGGAAGGACCATTTTTCACATCAACCTGAATTCGTGTTAAATTAATGATTCATCTCTGTGAGATTTCTATGAAATGTCTTAGTATATTCAGTAGAAATACTTAACGCTGATACTTGTCATCAATCATGTGAAATACTCTAGACACGAGGATTGAAGATATAACCCACATAATTGTTTTGGTGAAACACAAGTTAGAAACCCTCTTCTGTTAAAGGGCACCTTTGTGATTTGCCTCACCGAAGGATTTAGGTATTCCTGTCTTATAAGGCAAATAGAGGAATATTTGAGACAGTATTCAGAGCTTTCCCTTGGATTACCAAGGTATTTGCTAAATATTGAAATTTGTGTAAATCCAAATGCAGCAGTGGTGACTGGTTTGGAGAAGTTGGTGATGTTTGGTGATAAAATGATTACAAGAATGTTGATGTCAAGACTACGCGGCCATTTTTCTGCTGACTTCTCTCCATTTTGTTTGAGAGACTTATACATAGAAACAGGAATAACAAAACAGAAATGCCCGCACCCCCTGCACCTATCATTCAAATATGTGATGGAGCTGAGAAAGACTTACTGAACAGGAGTTTGTAGTTTGTTATTTCTTCCGTTGTTACTGTGACTATTCGTCTGCTGCACTATCTACATTACTCTCTGCCATTGCATATAATGCTACTAATAATTTCTAAGTTTTAGTCTATGCGTTATGCAAACATAAAACTTTAAAGCATCTTTTTTTTTTTTAAATTGACTGTTTCTAATGTAACAGTTTAGTATTGTTTGCTTACCTGTCATTTGTTGGTAGGACAAGGTTGCAGTTCTTACATAAATCCGAGCCTTCACTTAAACATTGCTTTTCACTATTCTATAGTGTGTGTTAGAATAGAATAGAACAGAATAGAGTCATTAAGGTTGGATTCCTGCTGTAGAGAAAGGAACATGCAGTAGATTCAGTGGGGATAGTCATAAATGCATCTGTATGTGTAAGTACAATTCAGTAATTATTATAAATTGGGGCTAAGTGCTGGAAGTCGTTCTACATGTGTGCTGGGGAAAGGGAAAGGAAAAGGAAAGCCTGAAGGGACTAATTATAGGATTTTGTGTGTTGCTTCCCATGGAAAAATTGCCTGGAACTAAACCACAGGAAAATTAATTATTATTGAGGTGAGCAATAGATGAACATAGTTGTTCTTACCCTGATCATTAGCTGTAATTAAGGAACAGTTTTCTGAAAGATTGACAGTAATATTTGATAACACAAAAAAAAGACGTTTTGTATTAAAATCAATGGCAGTATGGCCAGTGTCGTTTCTGAGAGCAGAATCTAGCATTAAAAGTGCTTATATTTTATACGTAGATGCCACTTTGTAGTAAGTAAAAAAAACAGAAACGAAACACAACCTATAGTTTTTTAGCCTAAATTGTCATCTGCTTGTACTAGATATAGCCATAAAGTGGACATTTAAATGGATGGAGAAATTCCATAGTATAATGTGTGGACTGCAAGTTGGTGAGCTTTATTAAACTCATTTTATGTGATACATTCATAGCCAGATTGGTGACTGATACTTGAATATTGTGTATGCTGCTGACATGAAATGGGATTTTATTCAGAAGTATCACCTTGTGTTACTCCATGTCTTACAATAATGGTAGAATAGAATAAAATTACATAACATTTAGTACAGTAATGTAGAAGATAAAAAGATGAGTTTGAAATAATTTTTAATAACCAATATTATTTTCCTGTGAGATTGGAAGTACTCAGAGATAATACAAAAGAAGACCAAATGCCCAATTTTAGAAGAACATTTCAGCATTTTTTGCATCAGAAATTACACACCTATACAATTACCTGTTTTCTGGGTATTTATTAGAGTAATTTTACTTGTATGCACAAACTCCTGTGACTTTTACATACGTATAAAGCAGGCACTTAAATAAATTGCACAGAGAAGTCCATACTTGAATGTGTAATCTTGGTAACTTGGTAATTAAAAGTGACAGCATATTTTTAAACCTGTCCCTTTAAAAATTGGATGATATAAGGTATTTCTTAAAGTGGGTTACATTGTAGTTTCATTGTTATAATTTCTTGCTAATTGTAATAGTATAAAAGAGACAGTTACACAAAGAAGAAAAGAATTGTATAGCTTTAGGTGATCTATTTCAAAAGCAATTGGTCTTGTGAAACTTGTGAACCCAAAAAATTGAGCATTGAAATCTTAAATCATTAAAAACTACAGTCTTATAATAAGGCCATAACAAGAAATGGCATCCTTGTAAATAGTGACTGCACTATTCTTCAGATTTTTATTGTTAATAACTGCCTGTAAGAGTATTACATTCCTTGAAGATATGCCTTCTCTAGAAAGCTGCTCCACAGTTTTGTAATAAAGTAATAAGTCATGTCAGGGAGAGCGTTAGTAGGTTTCAGTGTACACCTTGAGTGTGTTCTGAAGCATGAAGCCAAGTCCCATTAATTATTTGAGAAGTGTGCAGGCAACTTACTATTCTTACACAGAAAATCAGTCTGACATGATGCCAACCAACAAATGTCATTGCAACAACTAGCAGGCTGGAAGTTTTGGTTCTTGTCAAAAGTTGAAACCTTACAGCTTCAGAAAAAATGCTTCCCAAAAAGCAGCTGCAAAACAAATTAAATAATTGCTATCACAGGAATTAATTAACCCAGGCTAGTAGATTCATTTGTTATGGACAGAGAAATGAGCATTTTCAGATTTAAATGATTCTTGCACACAGAGTAGACAAATCCATGATGAAGTAGCCAACATACATAGAAAGCTGAAAACAGGAAGGTTTCTTATAGTAGGGTGAGGAAGACAAGAGACAAGGAGAAGGATGTGACAGAAATATCAGTTTATAGTAACAGTAGAAGGGACAGAGAGAAAGAATCATATGTATATGGTAGCATTTGATAAAGGGTATCGTAAGATTGAGGCTATAGCTTAAATAGGCTTGACATTTTATTCAGCCCCTATGCTAGCACTAGCATTGCAGAGCAATTGTCTACTGTGGGTTTGCATTCCTCATGATTATGAAAGATACACAAATGAGTACCTCCTTGGAGAGATCCTGTTTTCACTTTTATGGTATAGAGACAGATAATGTGTAAAAGGAGTTAGCCACAAAATTGGTCTGATATCTGCAGACTGGTTTTTCCTTGTAGAAAGAAATATTTGGTACAGTCTAACACCTGTTTGCAGTATCTTCTGATAAGGTAGGAATCCTCAACTGTACATATGAGTGTAAATGATCCTGTGAAAACAGAAGCCTTCCTGGCCTTCCAAGTTGGACTAATTTCTCTTGAAATGATATGGAGAAAATCCAGCAAGCACAGGTTACTTCTGTGGTTATAATAAATAGTATTTCTCACTGGTGGGTTTCAGACTTCTCTTTTGTAGCATTCACTTCAGTGTTAAGAGACTTATCACACTCTTGCCTTATCCCTCTTCCCAAAAAGCCCTTCCAGCTATAACTGTAACTTAACCACTATTTCAGCTCTCCTTTATGAAAAGCAATTTGATATGCTTCCAGCAACGTTAAATAAACTGCTCCCTATATGCACTATGATATGGTGTCCTTGGTCTAACGGATTTTCTTGATTTCCATATTGCTTTAGTCTGAGAACTTCAGCAGCAACAGTTCCCTTCTTTTATTTCTGGAAGTGGTAAAGAAACCTACAGAAGAATCTGTCCTCTTCAAAAATGTGAGGAGGGATGTGCCACTTCAACACGCATCACATAGCAGTGGACATGCTCCCCTTGCTTTACAGTACACAAATTCCTCTACTTGGCCTTGGCTTGTGCACCTACAGTGAACTAAACATGCTAAATAGAATTTATTAAAGTTCATCTGGAGATTCAAGCATTCCGTCCACTATACTGACCTCTGCCAATGAGCTTTCCTGACTAGTGCTGGCTACTGAAGTATGCTCCTCCTTTTTGGTCCTTTGTGTTGCGAGTTCCCAAATAAGCCGGGGCAGCTGACTAGAGGAATACTTCTTCTACCCTAGAGACAGCCTGCAGCGAAGATGCTGGGCTGTTGACTATTACAGCTAATTATCTAGTATTTCAGTTTTTAGGATTTGCATAGGTGCAGAATGCTTCTTGGCATTGCTGTTGTTCCAGGTCACTCAGACACCAGCTTTTTACTGGACAGGACTGAAAGAATGAAGGAAGCATTTTCTTAAAAATAGAGCCTTGGAATAACGGAACAGTGAGTAAAAAGTAGTAAAATGCATTATTAAGATTATACTTTAAATGAAGAGTTTTTGCAGCTGCTGTGGACAGATTACTCAATGAGTAACTTCTGCTATTCACTCCAGCGCTGCACTGCCCTGAAGTGTTCTCAGATTGCATTTCTCCTGCTTTTCTAGTTAAAGGTGGTTACTGGAGATACTGGAGATGGCTGCTTGGAGATGCAATGATCTTTTCCTTCCATTCTTTTCCTGCAGACCTTTCTGATCCCAGGAGTATGCACTAGTACATTGCAAGAAATTAAGTCCCTTCTTTTTCACTGCTGTCACTTTTCTTGATTACCATTTCTATTGTGTGCCTTAATTAGCCTGACTGATTTCTTTTGTTTACTATCTTCCTAAAACCACAGTGATGTTCTTTCAAAAATTATATAGTGTAGAAAATAGTATTTATACCATCTCCTTTAAAGATTTATGAAGTCTGTCTAATTGTGGATTTTCTGTGTTGTCTATCCATAAAATATCAACAGAAATAAAGACTAATTTGGGTATGAAGCAGTGCAGTTGAGTATGCGTAGTTCCTACCGCAAACCATTTATTAGATTTCAGGGAAGCCCACAACAGAGTCGGCAACACAACGCAGTGAAAAATAGTTGCTTGCCTCTTCAGGGAGGTTCGTCCTGCGGGATTTGTCTGTCTTCTTCCATCATTAATAAAGTGCTCCAATCTTCCAGCCATTTTTGTCCCTTGCCATTTCTGTAAGACATCTTGACTTTTTGTTCTTCCCAATCACACAAATATAACTGTAGTGTATTTTTATTCTGTGGCTAATAACAAACAGCCTGCCTATGTATTCGTAGAATCATAGAATATCACAAGTTGGAAGGGACCCAACTCCTGGCTCCACACAGGACCAGCCCAGGCAGAGCAGATGACTGAGAAGGTTGTCCAGACGCTTCTTGAACTCAGCCAAGCTCGGTGCTGTGACCGCTTCCGTGGGGAGCCTGTTCCAGTGCCCGAACAGCCTCTCGGTGAAGAACCTTTTCCTGAGATCCAATCTGACCCTCCCCTGTCGAAGCTTCATGCCATTCTCTCGGGTTCTGTTGCTGATCACCAGAGAGAGGAGATCAGCACTCGGTATTGTTGTCTTGTATTGTGTTATTGGTGCTTTGCATGTCTTTGAGACAACATCAAGACAGTGTGCCAGGGGAACATCTTCCAGCGTCAGTGTCCCTGCCAGAAACTAGTGACAGAGATCAACATTTTCTCTTTGGAAACTAAGGACTAGATTCTGCCTTTACCAACTTTACCAATTAACAAGAGATTTTTATGACCAGGTACAGTGCATTTACAGTACATTTCAGTGCGTGGGTTTCATTGTATGGAGGAGTCAGAGATCATTGCTGCTATAGTTTAACAGCTTTGGTTAAACTGCTTGAAAATGTTGAGCCAAATTTTGCAAAACTCGTGTGTTTTTTTAAATGCTGGTTTCTTGTGATAATGCCAGTAACTCAGCACCGCAGTAATGTGGTAGTGCAGTCTCCGTGCAGTTAAAAAACTGGAGTCTTCCCATTCTAATACCATTTGATTTTAACCTCGGCAGCCTTTTTATTGACTCAGATGCCAGAAACAAATATGTTTCTTTCAAATCACTGACACATCTTCACTAGTGGGGGATAATCACTAATTTCCTCCAGACATATGTAAGTGGAATGAAAGCTGCTTTTGTTTTGATTTTAACCTTTCTTTTCCACTGTTGGAGCTTATACAGGCATACATAAAAGGATCTAACAAAATGAAACTGTACAGTCCTCTCTGGGTCCCCCTTTAGGAAGGCATATCTGAGCTATACATACAAAATAAGTTGCACTAAGTTGCAATATAGCAACTTTCTCTTAAAAACTAGCTGTGTTGACTCATCAGTACGGTTTTTAAAATGTGTTAAAGGGATAACTTTAAAAAGTTGCATACCCTCTGTAAAGCAGTGTGGCCTGTATTATGAATAGGTTTTATTTTTATGGATATGGTCCTGATCTGCAGTTTTAGTGCTTGATATTTCCAATCAAATGAGTTGCTTTTCAGCCGCTTATAATTTTGTCAATGTTGTATTCATTCATACTGAAATATTCTTACCTGCCATCTACCTGTTGCAGTAGTAAATTTCATTTACTATATTAGTTTTTGGAAAAAATAACTCACCTAGTTCTAAGAATTAAGTGAAAAACAAAGTTCTATCAGTATTGAAAACATTTTTTATCTATTTTTGAGTAGTACCTATGCATTTAGAATAATATGCTAAAATTCTAATGTCTATGAAAGTGTTTAAGATGATTTTTTTTTATTTATTTTTTGAAAAGACAAAAAAAATGAATCCTTAGTCAAGGTATTTTAAAGAAGAGGTTAACAATATAGAATATCCACCTAGAGGAAAAATCTGTAAGGTGACAAATGCAATGGGTAGGCAACCTGTGAAAGCATCATTCTGCCTATGATTACCAAAGAAAAGAGCACCTGTTACATGTACTAATTTTACCTTGCCACTTGTTTCCATCTTGCTTGTAAGTTCAGGGGAAGCCAGAATACGGACGGTCTTCCTCCCAGATCTTTGAAAATTCTTCCATACTAGGCAATGATAGTCTCCAGCAGCAATACAAAAAGCAGCTTAAGTCGCTGACTAATTATTCCTCTGTATGTGAGAAACAAAGTTTAATAAGACAATTTGTTTTCACACTGCAAAAGCTATACAAGTCACCTCAGTGGCAAGCAAGGCATTTCTCTTTGTTATCAGAAGTCTTTAGTTGCCAACTTAAAAGTCTTTGAGAAGTAGCTGACAAAGCACCTTGAGAAGTTCAGAATTGTATTCACCTGTCCTGTGTAGTACAGATCCCAGCTCTTTGATGAGTTACTTAATTGTATCCAGCATGACAGGCAGTATTAATGTTAATATCATTGACTGTTTTCCTTGTCTGTGTCAGTGTTTTGATAAACCACAGATTCTTTTAAAATATGGTATGTGACCTGAATCACTGCTCAAGTCACTGTATTGCAACTGACGTTTTATGCAAAGAAAGACTGCATTGATGTGAACTGAAAATACTGTTTGATATATACCAATTATCTCTTTTGTCATTCCTTCTGATCATTTTAATAAACAACCTCACTAGAATATTGAAATATGGCAATGACAGAAAATAAGTCACTGGGGAAAAAATATCACAAAGGGAAAGAATATTTAATTTACCTATCTTCATTATGTAGTTGCGTTTGAGGAAGCAGCCTAATACCTCCGTCTTTTTCTTTCTTCTCCCTTGTTCCTCTTGAAAGTCAAAGGTGTGAGTAAGGGTCTTATCTGTTCTTCACCCCAAAGAATAGAAATATTAGAGATCAGAAGGTATTGGCAGGAGAAGAGATTGTCTGGAGCATGCAAACACAGATGCATTTAAGTGCATGCCGAAGCGCACAGAAACATAATCCAGCAAATTTACCAACAACAGAAAGGAAAATCAGTCTATTGTCCCTCAAAAGTTGTGTCATTCTGTCACTAAGTTTCCTAGGAGTGTCTTCCTTACCATCTGTAGGAACTGAATCAAACTAGAGCCTTGCTTTCTTGATACATGGTGTCTTTTATTCCTGTAGTGTCAATTAACCAGCATGTTCCATAATTTATAATCTGTCATGGCAGGTCTTCCTCCAATAGGAAACATGATGCCTCATGTTTCTAGCAGCTCTTCCTGCATAGTCTCACTATCAGTTTGATGATGACCCAAAGTGAATCGCCTCTTTTCTCACAGTCCATTCATGACCTGAATAAAACAAGGATCATGTGAAGAAAGAAAAGACATGAGATTACTTAATCAGATAGCACTTACATTCAAAAGTTGTCATTATATTTTCATTGTCCTAATTCTGAAATATTCTCATCTTGATTGTGATTGTATTCTGCCTTTTGTAATATACAATATGCACCTTTTGTTACATTCTTCTCTCTTACCTTTTTTTATATACTTTGTTCTTATCTATGTAGTTCTACTAAAGTATAAATTGGTTAAAATAATGTTATAGTTCCTTGTTTCTGCACAGTGGTAGAATAGAACAGGCCTTATCAGATTGATGTTTTTATAGAGTGATCAGATACTGGAGGGGTAACAGGACTTTAAAATTGGAATAATTATAAATTTACAAAATATAATATATATGATAGGTGTCAGTCTCACAGTGCATTAGTGGGTTTCAGTAAGCAATTAAAAAAATGTGTGTGGTGGAAGAGAATAGCAAATTATGTATTTCAGAAAGATTAAAATACCTCTTCCGCAGCAACTGATAGTTGCCATTCATTGTAAATGACAACAGTCTCTCGCCTATTTTAATTTGATTGATGAGTTCTCAGCAAGCTAAAAAAATCCATTTTCATGAGAAATGTCTTCCCACACACAGACCAACAAGTGTCAGACATACCTAAAAGTTTCTCCTAAATTTCCTTTGGAAACACCTTACTTTAAATACCTTGGTAGTGGTCAGTTCAGATGTTGTAAAACTGTGTGCTGGTATTGGCTGGGGTAGTGTAGTGGTTTCACCTTGGCTAAATGCCAGGTGCCCACCAAGCCGCTCTATCACTCCCCTCCTCAGCAGGGCAGAGAGGGGAGAGGGAAAAAATAAGATGGAAAAGACAACTCCAGAATCGTGGGTTTAGATAAAGGCAGTTTTAATA
>VWZZ01005697.1:87836-115683 GCA_013399095.1 Psophia crepitans
ATTAACTCCAGCTCAGCCTGACGCAGTACAGGTAGAGTAAGTTTTCTTCATAATTGCTAGTATGAGGCTATGTTTTGGATTTGTACTGAAAACAGTGTTGATAACAGAGGGATATTTTCATTATTACTAAGCAATGCTTGCGGAGTCAGGGCCTTTTCTTCTCACAGGCAGGACAGCTAACCCCAGCTGACCAAAGGGATATATCCCATACCATATAAATCGTAGAATCATAGTATCATTAAGGTTGGAAGAGACCTCAAGGATCATCTAGTCCAACCATCCCCCCACCACCTTTTACCCACTAAACCATGTCCCATGCTCAGCATTTTGTAGTAATGGACCTTATTTACTGGGCTGAGGAATTCAGAAGATCCTTAACAATACTGTTCCATCCAGCCTGAGATGAAACCTTCACTCCTCACTGCCTGAATCATGCCATGAGACCAGGGCCTGTGGCTGGCCAGCCTACACACAGCTCAGTCAGCCTTCGGCTGCCTTCCCCTGGATTTGGATATGTGTTCGGTTTCTCAGATGGAGTGTGGCTTTCTCTGCACGTGCTATAATACATATCCAGCTATTGGTTTAGGTTGTTTGGGCACCTCCCTGGGGGCTGTTAGTGCCAGGAGCTCCCCGGGGGCAGCCCGGCAGGGCCTGTCCCACCACCTTGGGCCTTTGGTGATGGACTGGGCCTGGGTGTTGGTCCAGCCTAGCTCAGCAGGGCCCATGGCCAGGCAGGGCAGGGCTGTGCCACAGTGGAGCTGTGGCCCAGGCAGGGAGCCCTCAGCCAAAAGCAGCTCCCACGGGCAGGGGTCGGTCTCACAACCACACTGTTGGGGAGCCTTTCCCCATGGCCCCAGCAGGATGGAGTGCCCTCAACTGCACTGGCTCTCAGCTGCCCCTGAGCCCCCACAGCCAAAGCCCCGGCAGGGGGATGCGCTCGGGGCCCTTAGGGCTGCTAATGGCCATAGACTGACCGTGCAGCCGTGCACGGGGAAGAACAGCTTCCCACACCATCTTGAACCGCACACAGACCATCCTGTTCGGAACAGTTAAGATTGTGTCTCATTTTAGGTGGTAAGGCAAGTGTCTCTGGGCACCTCTAAAGGTTTTCCAGTCTGTCTCCGTACTTCTGCAGATAGTATCACCAGTGCTAAACTGTTTTGCGTCTGTTTCAGAAATGTGTTCTCCCACTCCCTGCCCAGGCTGGTCAACTAGCAAGCCACATATTACTTTCTTTAAGAGTTCACTGATGTCTGCATAGCATTCATTTCTTTTTGTATGCATCCATGTATAATACAAACAAAACTTAATGGTCTATATTAAACATTAAATAAGGAAAATTATATTAGTTACAAAATTTCTATAGTTTAAAAGCTTCATAGGCAAATCTTGATAGAGCTGTAGTAAAGCACATTTATAGACGTGTTATCTTTTATGAGGCCAATTAAATTGTCAGTGCTTCTTTGCATCATCACTGGTATTTCATTGGAGAAAACTTTAGTGTTCATTCAGATACCCTGCTAATTACTTAACTATTAAGACAATATAATATCTTCCCCCAGGCTTTACAAAAGTCAAATCTCATACAGTTCATATAATTAGTAATTTACAAAGTCACTTCTGTTAGATAACGTAAGGGAAAATAAGATGCCTCCCAGTGATCTAGAAGTTAAAAAAAATGTTATGTGGTAACAAAGATTTAAAAAAATGAACACTTTAGCTTTTTTGAATAGACATCATTAGAAGCTTTTTCAGACAGCAGCTTTTCATAGTTTAAAGTTTAACACAAATAATTCGTTAAAATGGTGGATGCCATAGATATTAGCTGACTGAAGAAAATGTTATGAAAAACAGTTTGAAAATACCGATTTATCAACCTATGCAAAATGAAACTTTCTGCATACATAAACATCTGGAGCAAACTTTTAACGTACTTGTTATTTACATAGGGTATGACTTTGCATGAGAAGGATGGCTTTTTTCCTTCTCCAAAGACGAAACCATAGCCCATGAGTTTCTGATTTGCCCATCAGGCAGTTTGTGAACTAAGTAGTTTCGCATGGCTGAAACTGCCACAGGAGAATAAGCAATAGAAATAATAGGAAGCTAGGCAAAACCTGAGGAACTTGGTTATCATTAAGCATGTAAGTAAGCCTATTGATTAATCCCTTTAGAGAGTCATGTTCTAATCCTTATTTTAGATAGTGTGTGACTTTAGGACTCTACAGTTGAATACAACATCTAGTGCTTGTGTATGGTTTGGTATCATAACCTGCAGTCACAAACAGTGATTTACATGCAGTAATGCAATCTGCAGTCTCATAGCAGAGCATTTACAAACCCCAGTTTTGCAAAATCTTATGCATAAATCAGAAATCACAATGGAATACATATAGCACTGATTTCTGTTCAGTTTTCCCGCAAATTTTAATTGAAATTGTGATGAGCTACAGTTGGCTTACAGTGGCCTTATATAGCTGTCCCTGGAGACATTCAAAAAAAGCATAGACGTGGCATTCCAGGACATGGTCTAGCAGGCATGGTGGTGTTAGGTTGATGGTTGGACTTGATGATCTCAGAGGTCCTTTCCAACCTTAGTGATTCTATGATTCTATTCTATGATTCTGTAAGCTCCACAAAGACATCTAAGGCCAAAGGAGCAGAGAGATTCTTCTTTCTTTCAAAGGGAGACTTATGTCTGAAATCATAGCAGTTGAGGCATTTCCTAAATGAGCTTTTAAAAACCCAGGTAGTAACTCTAGTGCTAGCAAATTTTCTGTAGGGAAAAAAATAGTAAAATTAACAATTGTTTTTGTTAATTGTGCCACTGAAACACAGAATCTAAGCTTAGATATGTACAGCAGCTGAAGTGCTATATTTCAGACTTGTGCTGCGTATTCATTGATTCTGACAGAGTAACAGTTTAATTTGTTTCATCTTGAATGTTGGCAGTCAGCACTGAGTTATCCAGAGAGGTGAGTTATCCCAAGCTTGTGGCCATTTGAGGGTTTTCAGCTTCTGTTATTTTTATCTGTAGAAAACGTTCCCTGATATTTTCCTCTGACTCAGAATTTGTGATACCTACCTGGTTTAATGATAAATGTATTTGGGTTGGCTTCAAAAGAAGTAAAAATAATTGCTTAGGGACATTGTTTAGTGGTTGGACTTGGCAGTGTTAGGTTAGTGGTTGGATATGATGATCTTAAGGATTTCTTCCAACCAGAACAATTCTATGGGTCTATAATTTTATGATTCTAAAATGATCCATTTATTCATCCATCATTTTCCCCCCATATTTTCTAGAAGTATATATGTATTTTCTTTTAAGACACTATCAGAACCATAATTGCTTCAAATATATTCCAGAATCCCATTTCAGAATAAAATATTTACTTTTTAAAATTGGAAATAATTCTTCTCCTTGAGTTTTATTTTGGAATAGTGAACTGCTTGAAATTTAACCGAAATATTTATCTTGAACAGTGTTTCTTTTGATCCAAAGTGGTTTGTCAAGACAAAAGGGAAGAAGAAATTATTTCAGAACTGACAGACAGACATGAATTTCAGAAGTAATAAGGATTTTAAAGAGCACTCATTTCTCTTTGACTGAAACTGTAACCTGGAATTGCCAACTTTTTAATCACGAACTTCTTTGTGTTGCACATGTATGAAAGGTAGCTATTAAAAGCAAGAACTTAATATCCTTAGATAAGCTAGGGCAGGATTTGGGCATGAGAAGAGAAGAAAGGAGCAGGCAAGTGTAACATCCTTCCCTGATTTTGCCTTACTTCCTCTTCCTTCCTTCCAGCAAAACTAAGCCTCAGTGCCTACATCCTATATCTACAATGCTGCCTTCTTTCATGCACCAAACCTGCTGTCTTTCCAATCAGTAGAAAATTACCACTCACTATAATCACAATTGTATCAGACCAGTAGCCTTATTTCAAGGGGAAAATCCCTGCTGTTCCCACCCCTCTTATCTCTAACACAGAAATACTTTTTTTTTCCTCCTCTTGTCAGTGACAGCAGGGCAGGTTTCCTCCCTAATGTCTATTCAGCAAAGTCAGAAGCACACACTGGGAGGAGAACTGCTGAAATTGTTGGGTCAAAATTAAGCTCTTAAAATTACATTTGAAAAATTGACTCTTGGATTCTGATAGGCAATCAACTATTATGTTTTTCAGTCCCATCTTCTCACTCCTTTTCCCTCAGCTACTAGTGAAACTGCTTTTATATCAAGTACTTTGGAATCAGAAGCAAAACTGATCTGTGTATATGTTATCTATGAGTTAATAATTTGAATAACTAACTTACAGTGAATCCATAAAATGCATACTTTTGAGTACTTTTTAAAGAACACTTCATTTTCATACCATTATTTTGTCATATTACAAGAGAAGAAAGTACTGCCTGGTTTCTCTAGCAATGTAAAAAAAATTAGTTTTGAATATATCAAAATGAGAAAAAGCCGCATGGATCTTCAAAAAGATACTTATAGCAATGGTTTTCATCGTACTGCTGGAAGAGTCAGAAGGAACATGAGTCTTTACAGTCTATATGCATTTGAGTTGCTCTTTCATTTGTTTCAGTTGTGTTTTAAGATTGGGAAGCCAGAAGACAGTAACTGCAATACATGCTGGTATGTGTAAATGTGGTAGCTGGCAGGAGAAAGAAAGAAATTTCTGTTTAAACATGTGTGATGAAGTCTGAGGATGGTTTTAAAATAATATTTCAGATTGCAAACCTGGTAAATTTATGATAACATTTATTTTAACAAATTATTTCTGCTTTAAAGACCAGCAAAAAGGCATATAAGCTTGTACTGTGGTTACCTTGCTCCAAGTAACTGGGGACTCGGTGAGCTCTGACCATCGCAACATCCCCTGTCCCCAGGGCAGCTGCTATCCTGGCAGTTTTCTGACACAATTATGAGTAGCCTCTGGCTTGCGGTAGTTTGCACCAGAGTGTATTGGCATCTTCTTCCTATATCTCTGATGGTGGTTATAGCAGCACCTCCCAGCCTCTCATGCCAACAGGGTGCAGAGGGCCCAGCTGATGTGACCCTTCTGTCAGAGGCATCTCACAGGACTATAGGCAAGTCAGACCCATCTATGAATATATAGGGATGTCATCCTTGTCTCATCAAGATACTGTGAGGGTAAACATATTAAGCATTGCAAGTTGTCTTTACTTAAATAAGGAAGCCATCTAAATAGCCTTGATGGATAGGAAGTTATCTCACTCTTTCTTATTAACAGATGGAACCTACGTAAAACATAGATAATGTGCTTTAGTTTAGCAATATTATTGAAGTTGTCTGGATAACAATTGCAAGCAGCAGCGAGGACTGTCTGTAAATTTGGAAGCTCTTTTAATGATTTCCCATTATGGACCATGAACAGATTTTATTTTTTTTAAGTCCTTATACCAAAATAAAAACTGTGAACAATTGTATGTTCAAAATAGCATTTATTTCCAGGTTGGAAAGGAAAGAAGGTGCATTATAACTGCATGGAGCAGTTTTTACTTACGACCAAAACTTGCTTCTATTAATGAAACTTATATTCTTGTTTTGCAGCTTGCAGGCCTGGATTCTATAAAGCATTTGCTGGAAACGTGAAGTGCTCCAAGTGCCCTCCACACAGCCTGACTTACGTAGAAGCAACTTCTGTCTGTCAGTGTGAGAAAGGTTACTTCAGAGCTGAGAAGGACCCACCAACTATGGCATGTACCCGTAAGTCTGATCAGTACCAGTGTCTGCAATTCTCTTCTCTTGTGCCTTATTTATTTATTTTTGCATTTTAAAAAAAATGACATGAGTTTGAACATTTTGTGAAGAATTCCATTCAAGATAACCAAAAGAGATTTTTTAAATCAAAATTCAAACAGCATATTTCTGTTTAGTCTAGATATCCCTAAAAACACTCACATGTTTCTTAGTTTGGTGACTTTTTAACTTGTAGTTCTGAGAGATAATACAAGATTTGTAATCACTGTCATATAGATAACGATGTTAAGTTTTGACTACCAGTATGTGTTTTAAATACAGGAAAATATGCTTCTACCAAAACTTTTAAAAAACTGAGGAGTCATGTAAAGAAAAAACTGATATGACATACTCTGCTGTCTCCCCAGATTTAAATGAAAATTATAAGACAAATGTCATCCCAACACAATCAAATAAAAACTAAATTCTCTAAAAAGACAAGAAAATTGTAAAAAGTAAAAAAATATCCTATCAGAAGGATATATCGTTAAACCCTCTTGCATATCATCTTCTTTCAACAGAGTTATTCCCTCTTACATAACTGTGATAATGAAAATTCTTCATGTTTTTGTGATAATTTTTTTAATACAACACTTTGTGATTTTTGACTAACCTAAATTTGTCATGAAGACAAAACTGATGCCTAGCAATTTAGGGGCAGAAATTCTGACTAAGAAGAGATTTTTATTACTTTGATCAATATGCTCATGTCTAGAAGCATAGAGCTAAATTTTCTTTTCACTTAGTAAAATATTTCTCATAGATTTTCATATGTGGTTCATTACTCACTGGGATTCAATTATTGATCATAAAGCAACTACATCTCTTTAACTGCAAAACTGGGAACAAACAGCAGCATTTAAAAATCTGTGGGTGAAATACTATATTTACATATAAAATCCTGTTATTTAATAACGATGATTAAAATCTGTTTGCAAAATTTTCTAAGATACATAGTTTTCTGTGTAGCATTTTGTTAGCTTTTTTGGTGGAGGATTTGATTCTAGTACATTTTATGCCACAGTCCTCTTGTTAAAGAGAATTCTAAAAAAATTAGCGTGTTAAATGCATAAAGTATTTTAACAGACTAAGTATACAAAATGCTTAAGAGATAAAACCATAAAAAAGTACTGTTGCAATAACCATCAGTGTGTAGTCATAATTTTGTGATGTTTACACTGCACAAGGCAGCACCATGTAAAAATAACTGAGCCAACAGAACTGAACTACTACTACTACTACTACTACTAGCAGAATAGAACTATTTCCTGTGCTCAAGCTAGTCTCTCCACATCTCACTGTGCTGTGCAAATTGGGAATATACCAGGTAATTTGGAGCTGATTTACACAGGGATAGGCACTTGGTCATTACGTAGACCAAGGTCGTTACATAGACCTCATCCTGAGGTTGTTACATAAACCAAGACATTGTCCGTCCACTAAATGGGAGTAACGGTCACTAAAAATGGCATTCCTCAGATCCAAGGCACTTAGCAGAAAGCTGTTTAAACTAACCACAGGGTTTTCAGAGGGGAAGAACATAGGGTTCAGCAAGGCACTCCAAAACAACGTGTACAATCTGCTGTCATCCCACTCTGGAGCAGGGCACATAGACCTATCTTTTTGCATAAAATATGTGAGGGAATAAAAAATGTTGTTCCAGACTTCCCGCAGGAAAATGGTGATTACAAATAATTTCACTCAAATGCCCCAAGCACAGGCGATTAAAAACTTACCCACAGAACTAACACATATCCCAGACGCTCTTGACAGTTTCATGCTTAGAAAAATGGTTTCATTCATGCATTATGCAGATGCGGTTCCATATTATCTGTAAGTCATTGATTTTTCATCTTCAAAAGACAGGTTTTCTCTGAAAAACATACTCATACATAGCATTATGTTTCTATAATTATCTTTCAGGGCACAATTTTAAACCCTGCTACCCATTAGTATTGATAAGGTAGGAAGGAGCATGATAGCCCTGTGACACCAGGGAGCAAGTACCTCCAGCACCCCAGTGCTCTCTCAAAAAGAGCAGGGTGCTGAGAGCTGCTTTGGCTGAAAACTGTCAGGGAAGACTTGTTGCCAGACCTCTCCATTCCTCCTGAGGATGTCAGCCAGAGCAACTGAATGAGTGGAGACAAGGAAGAAGTGAATGACAACAGAGGTACTAGTGCCCCATCTCACCTCAACTTGAAAGAAATAAGGGAGACAGTGGACCACATTCTAGTTTCTACCTTGCTCTTGGTTCAGTGCCACCATGCATTGCCTCTCATTCAGCCTACACTGCAAGGTATGAGTACTTCATTGACTGTAACAGCAGATGTATTCATCTTATACCTACGATGATGATTATTTCACTAATTGTCAGCTCTGCAAATGATGCCGAGACTCTTGACAGGCAGACTGCGTTCTTATCTTCTTGCATATCATCAGTAATGAAGAGTCTGCAGGCCAAATTATTCCCCAAGTGATATCTTTAGCCCCACTGCTTTAAAATTATGCTCTCAGTTATTAAAATTATGTTTCTGTCATAAATACAACCTCACTGCCTTTGGTGGGTCTGTGCAGATGTGGCTAATTTAAATTTAATAAACAAAGATAAGATATGAGACAGAGTAGAATTTAGATTGTTCCTTCCAAACTGTCGTGCTTTACTGCAATAAAAGGAGTTTGAAAGTTAGAAAAAAAAAAAAGAGCCAATTTGACTAAAGAGAGAGAAAAGGCTGCGCAGTAAGAAAATGCCTTTTCTACATAACTTGGGACAGATCTGCATTTTTGACATTCATTTGCAAATTTTTATCCTGACATGTGAGATGTGACATAAGAGATTTGAATTTTTTCTTGTGACTTTTTAAAGGAGTTGTTCTTGACTCAAACACAGAATGAATAGTGGATTTCCCTTACAAATTTCTTCATATTCAAACATTTTGAAGCAACTGTATTCATACCTATTTTATTGCTTCCCCAAGTCCAGCAAAGCAATATACCTAAGATAGGTAGATATTTTATTCTCTCTCTTTTCATTCCTGTAAGGGTTAGACAGTATTCCACACTCCATATTTTTCCTCAGTGCTGGAAAACTTGCATATGCAGCATTATGGAAAGTAAGGACCTTGATTTAAGAGACTATGAATTTAAGAGTTTAGCTTCAGGCATCCACTTTTTCCAAGATGAGCTTCAAATCTAATTTCATTCATTCTGTGAAAGTGCATACTGCATGCTTTTCCAAAATTGTACAGTTCCCATTTTTGCTTCATGTAACTATATTTTGTAAAAGAGCATGCACTCTGCAAAAAAGCATAATAGAATTCTAATTTTAATAAGAGGAAAGAAAATTACATTAGGATATATTGTTAATCTCTTTCTCCTAGCCTTTTCCCGTTTGATTGGCACTTGTTATCAATCTCTTGCTGCTCCTCTTTCTCCTTATTGTATTTCTTTGCCATATGCGAGTACTCTATCAGTGATCTCTCTGCATACACAGTGAGCAACAAATAGCATCATATCTAATCCCCTGTCTGATTACTCTGTACATAAACTCTAACATTTCCCACTATAATGTAATTGGATAAGTTGATCCATCTTTTCAAGGTCAAAGGCAGACAGGCTTGTATTGGTTGTCTGAGTTTGAATGTGTCTCTTTTTATGTTACACTTAAAAAATTTTGTACCCAACAAACTTATGCTCTGTTCAATAACCTCTGCCACAAACCATATCGTCTAAGAGTCAAGACTGTATTCCAGCAGCAAAGCCAGGCAACATGCTTGAAGCCTTCACCTCTACTGACTCTGTTGTTATTTTATATATACTTGTTTGCGATTCATCACTACACTTATACTTGGAGCATTGGTTTGCAGCCACTAGCTTCCATTCTTCCTGCCTCACAGGAAAATAAGTGATTCTGAAAGTGAAAAAAAAAAGGTAATAAAACATTCTACATCAAATGACATTACTTATCTGTGCTACATGTATGTGTGTATGTATATAAAAAAAGCAATTATGAACTCAAGGGGTACAGCCAGATGCTGATTCTGAGTATTCTCAGAAGATGGTTAATCTTTGCCCTTCCACTGTAAATTCAGTGGTCAAATAGCATGCACTTCTAAGACTCGAATAGTTGGTAGTGGACAGTTCTCACTTAAAAACCAAGAAGTTTTATTCAGACAGTCATCACTCTGTAATGTTTAAAATACTGCATTGCCCTCACCAGACATCCTGTGCATGGAGTTTGCTCCTCTCTCCTTCCATAAAGAGCAAAATGCACTTCACCTTCACAGAAGGAGAAGATACGCAAAGCAAGATGAGGTGCGAAGCACTGCATGAGGTCTAAACTCAGCTCTGTTGTTTTTGGTGGTCCTGCTTCTCCGTAAGACACCAGTGCCAGCTGACTCCACAAAGAGTGTAGAAATACTTCTTACTTATTTGTAAATGAAATGCTTGCTTACTTATTTGTAAATGAAGCAAAAGATACTGCTCATACTTGGGCTGTGTTTCATCTAAGAAGCAAAAGAGCTCCATTTTTTTTAAAACTCATCCATCTGAACTGTGTTTTACTCTTTTGCATAAAACCCAAAGTCATGAATTTTGCTGTGTGAAAAGGATCTATCATTTTCAGCAATATATTTGTATTCTTTAAAAATCAGTATAAGGAAATCCCTGAGAACTTTGCACACAGATGTCTGCAGAAGGGTTATTGCTACCAAGTTTTTCCAATGTGTCAAATAATCTTTGTATAACTTATAAATGATAACAAAGCAATCAGACCACATTCAGAAAAGCCCAGTGACACACAATTTGGCTGAATCTGAGGATTAGAATTAATTGTCTCTCTTTGTTCCAAGTTCTAAATCTTAGCAAATGATTCACTGCATGTCATTACAGCTTAATATTTGCATGAAATCACAGTTTAACTGGCATAATTTAACAGCAATTAAAAAGCTATTTAATCGTCATGCAAATTGGCATGAAGAGCCTTGAGTATGAAGGGTGTCTGAGGTTTTTTTCAGTATTTGCAGGCGGACAGTTACATACTTTCAGACACCCCTAACATATTTGATAATGTCCTCCCCTTTCATTGAAATGTGAATGTGCAATAATTCATGTTTTCTCTTAGAATTAAGTCCCAAATCATGAATATAACACCCTTTACTCTCTAGTACAAATATAAAATATTTTTTTTAAAAGTGTATTTTGTGTACTGTATTGGTTATTCTGCTGATACCATCTATATATATAGTACAACAAAAATCTGACAGAAAATTAAAGTTGTCAAAGCCAGACAAAACTGTCTTCTTGCCCAGATCACATTAATTCCTGTTTTGGTCTGCCTAATTTGATGAAGTAACCTAAAAACCCCTGAGCTATGTTGACCCGTTGTCATAATATTTATAGTTTATATAAGATTAAATTTCAGCTAGTTTAAAACATTGGCTCCACTCTTTCGAACAATTACACGCCTGCTTAGTTTTAAGTGTGTGAGTATTACCAATTATTTGAAAGGGGTTACCGATCTGTTTAAAGTTATGCATGTATGTAAGTGTGATTAAGGCTCATCCTCCGTATTCCTAAAACTTCTCATTGGTTTTAACAGTGGGAATTTGTTAAGACCAGTCATTACTTAATTCACATAGCATGTTTTTTAGAGGAAACATCATTATTCCTGTTATCTGCACATAAATAGTAAGAACTGAAGCTGAACTAATCTGGGCTAGTTTTAGCTTATTTCGATCTCGGGACTGTTTTCCAGAGTAGCTAGAACCATCAATCTCACAGTAATTTTATGAGAAGATTAGAGATTTGTAAATCTGACTCACTCTAAGGTTGTAGGGGCTTTTGGACTGAATCAGCTTCTTCAAAGCTGTACTTTGTCTCTGTTTTCCAGATCATTGGAAAATGATGTATCAATATAATTAGCCTTTGTTAACAAGCTACACTTATAGATACTTACATATTACAGTATTTCAAGTGCTTCAATGTTAGACTCATCACAAGGTCACAATCAAAGATGAGGAAGCAAATACTCAAAATAATCTCTATTACCATAAAAATTGGAAATTACAAAAATCATTTTCATCTGACAGGTTCCAGAAATACTGATCTTCAACACAAATGAGCCACATACCATTCAGCTAAATGATTCCTTGATACACTGGAAAATAACTGGTCTTTACTCTCCTGGTCTTTTTGGCTGCTAACAATGAACTCTGCATAGACAGATACACAAATAAATACTCAGACATACAAAATATTTTAAGCTTTCTTGTCCACTAAAAAAATGCAAAGTGATGTAACACCTCCAAATATTTTAATTATCAAGTCTTGAAATCCAGCAGCTAATTCATCATTTACTTTAGGGCAAAAATAATTTTAATGAAAACATAGTCTCCCTTACTTAAAGTTATAAATAGATGCCAGAAGGAAAAAGACAACTCAAATATTCAACTACAGTTCACAGAAAACCTCAACTTTTATTAATTCATATTATCCCTCCCCCATAATACAAAGTTTTTTCCAATTACAAGCATTCCAGCTTTGATACCCACATTTATGCTGCATAAATAAACAAATAGCATCACTTAAAAATTACAAATGTTATGGAGTAGTACCTTTTTTGGCAACTGTTATTGCCTCTTTCCTTCATTAAAATTAGTATTCATTCTTGCTGCTTTGTGTAGGTACAATTGTATGGATCTTTACTACCATATAGTTTATTAGTAAAATGTAAGACACAGTAATGTTTTATGTTAAAGTCAATTTTAGTATTCAGGGTCATCTTCATGAATTAAGAACTTGAATAAGTGGATTTATTTCGGTTTTAGGTGCATATTTCAGAACCACTCATGGGTTTGATTTTCTCAATCACTACATTTTGTTCAGTCAAATAAATACCTAAAAGTTGGATAATCTAATCAGCATATCAGTGCTGTAGTAATTGCAGATCTTAAGGAAAAAAAAATAGTGGAATTTAATGATTAGAAAAAAACAGTGTCTTTTTAATCTATTTTTTTTCTGAGATTTGAGATCCTGATTTATATATGAAATGTGAGGAGGAGCTTTGATATTTTGTTTTCCTTCCTTACCTACAGGAGAGCTGGTGAGGGGCTGTTTATTAGGGAGTGCAGTGATAGGACAAGGGACAATGGGTATAAACTAAAATGGGGGAAATTTAGATTGGACATTAGGAAGCAATTCTTCCCTGTGAGGGTGATGAGGCACTGGAACAAGTTGCCCAGAGAAGCTGTGGAGACCCCGTCCCTGGGAGTGTTCAAGGCCAGGTTGCATGGGGCTTTGGGCAACCTGGTCTAGTGTAGGGTGTCCCTGCCCATGGCAGTGGGGTTGGAACTAGGTGATCCTTGTGGTCCCTTCCAACCCAAACCATTCTATGATTTTATGATTCCTAATGCAAAATTCTGACCATCCTTTGGGCAAAAGCTCTTGCCCTCACGTTACAAGTTGTTGAACTGGAATTTACGAGTGTTGATCAATATTTTTGTTTGGTTGTTTAGTTTCTCTCTCACTGTCTTAAAGTTTTTATCAATAACATTATGATGTTTTAATGATCTGACTCTCAGATTTACTGTGCCACTCAATCTGTTTGGGTGAAATACACTATGTAAGAATTAGCTGATATCATTTGCAAATGTTTCATATAGTCTTTCAGCCTTCTTGAGAGGCCCTGAAGGAATGAAAAGCTCACTCAAAGTTTGAACAGTATCTCAATCAACACTTTGTATTTAAGTCTTGCTGTCAGGTTGTTTAAATCACGAATAGCAAGCTGAACGTTTTCAAAGTTCTGATAACTGTTGGCTAAACAATCCATGTGCCCTGTGATTTTACATTGAGAGCCAGGACTATAATGGTTATTTAAGTCATTCAGCTCAAAAAAACCCAGAGCCAGTTGAGCTTACCACAGTCATCTTGCATATATCAAAACCTGCAGTATAAAGCCTTGCATTTTGCCAAATCTCTGTTTCTTACATAAATTTTATGGGCATGTTTTGAGTCTATATACAGATTGTTTTTTAAAACCATGTATCTGTAAGTGCTTGGTTGAAGAAGCACTTTACATGGAAGAAAAAGAAGAATATAATGAGAAATGGAGAGAAGATTATTCAGACTTCCTTCAACAATTTATGTCTTTCCTTCACCCCTTCACTAATTCCTGTCGAACCATCTAATGTTTTTTAGGCTGTGGAAGCTGGTACATAAAGCCTCAGATGATTTACATGGGATTTAGGATAATGGCTTAAAACTTGTTTGACATACCTTGACTATTGTGGCATCTGTGGGAAACGGTCACATGTGGTTCATCTGACAGTGCACAGAGAGCTTTACCACCTGTTTCTAGCTGAGAGCTTTCCTATTTTCTGCCTGCTGCTGCTGCTAGCTTTGCATCCTTCCCCACAGTCTTCAAGAATTATTTTTTCTCCTGCTTTGCAGCTATCCTTTTAGATCTTTAACTCAAAAGGTTGATGTCTTCACTGTTATATCGATGCTGATGAGGTGCCAGGTGGGAAAGCAAAAACTCGTGAACTGTCTCTTGTGCCTAATAGTCTTGGCCTGTTGCCACCTAACTCTGTTAATGAACAACACCAAAGAAATCCCTGGGGAGAAGCAGTGAAGGATAGAAAGAGTATCTGGCACTGCAGAACTAATGCAAACAATTTTACCTCTTGTAGTTATTCCAAAGCTGGTATTTATTTATTTATTATTGAATTTAACTCTTCTAAAACATCAAAGAGTCTAAGTATCAGAAAAACCTACATAACTAGATGTAAAATAAGGAAGTACATTTTGTGGTTAAAGCTCTGCCCCAGTATCCCACAAGATCAAGAGATATTTAGTGCAAATTTGTGTTATCAAGTCTAGGTCGCCTTAAATTATTTCTGAATTAATTCTGTTTTATTCAGATTATTCGGCTTTTTATGATCTGACCTATTTATTATTCCTGCATAATTTTCAAGGATTGTAAGTATTTAGATACTTTTTCATTTTTCCATTGAATTTGTTGAAACGTAACTCTTACAGCTTTTATTTGCAAATAATTTTCTTAAAACAATTTTTTTTCTTTTTTTTTTTTTCTTCTCCAAAATAGACAACTGTTGCTTAACAAGCTTTGCCCTCCTTCTCTGCAGGGCCACCTTCTGCTCCGAGAAATGTGATTTTTAACATTAACGAAACAGCTCTCATGTTGGAATGGAGCCCCCCGAGTGATACCGGAGGAAGAAAAGATCTCACTTACAGTGTCATCTGTAAGAAATGTGGGTCGGACGCCAGCCAGTGTGAGATTTGTGGGGGAGGTATCCGTTTCATCCCCAGGCACACAGGTCTCATCAACTCATCTGTGACAGTGCTTGACTTCGTGTCACACGTGAACTACACCTTCGAAATAGAAGCCACCAATGGAGTCTCGGAGCTGAGTTTCTCTCCCAAGCAGTTCACAGCTATCACGATTACCACAGACCAAGATGGTAAGTCCCAGCACTGCATGTCAGTTACTGTGCCCCTGCCATCTAAGCGCTTATAAGAGGGGTGGCTTTGTTGCTTGAAAGTATTGGTCAGCAAGTTAGGATGTTTTGCAGATTGTTACACATTTTTAAGTGCTTTTGGTGAGGACTTCCAGCTTCTGCTTTTGGCATTTGGCAGTTGGCCCTTGATCCCAACACACAGGGCACAAAAACTTGCCTGTTTAAAATTAAGTGCAAGTTTTAACTACCTAACTGTATCAACGGTTCATCAGAACTCAAGTCTGCCTCTGTTGCTTTTCCTTCCTTACAATTTCCGTTTTGAAAGAGTAAAACACCACAAGTTAACTATTGCAATTTCACAGTTCAGAGGTGAAATGAACTCACTTCCTTGAGTATCCATGTTTCGTAGTGCTAATACAGCATGCTTCCCTGTAAGATATTTCAACATCTGTATGGACTGTTTCCTTAGGTGAGATATCCTACTAGATTTTTTGTTTCTTTAATTGTCCACTTTGCATTATTGTTTTTGGACTTTTTCTTCCCCCCATTTCAGTTCAAATTCATGTCCGAGCCAACCTATATGAGAAACGTGGGAAACTAAGAAAGCTCTATATTTTTGTTTCTTTCTGCAACTTTTTCCTCTTCCATCTTTAGAAATACTTACTATCCTAGGAGACAGCATCATAGGTTACCAACAAAGCAACTTATACAGCAGTGTTATCTTCTGGCTGGTGTTACTGTAGATGAGAAGGTTATTTCAGAATTATCCCTTGCTGACATTTGTTCCAGAAATGTTTTTCACCTACTGTGCAGTGACATTGCAACTGTAGTTGAAGTATTTAATGTAGAACAGGAACTAAACTGGCAAAACTACAGGTTTGAGTAGAACACCTTTGATAATATGAAAATATTCAGTAAAAGTGCTAATGTTCAGGAGTATCCTGTTATGTTGCAGTTGTAGGAAGGCCCTGGGTACTTTCACTGATCAGCCTAGCAAAAATCTGTTTACCTGTGTATCTGGGACAAGTAGTTTTGTTGATGAGTAAGTAATGACTTGTTTGCCTTTGGGCATACAAAAATTAACAGCTTGCTGTGATAATGATAATGACAATGATGGCAATACTAATAATATTCATGAAAATGGATTATATAAAAAGCATGAAAACTACTCACTGTTCATGTGATGATGGTAGCAGAAGAGCTAATTATATAAGATACCTAATGATATATGCCTTGCACTGAGAATTGCCTTAAGCTCTTAGGCTATACATCACGTTGCGAACCTGTATCTCTTTTCCTTTCTCATTAAAGGAAAAAAATGTGATGCCAGAAATTACCCCTATGTATACTTCCTTACAGCTGTTTTCTTACATGGTACTAAATGCAAGTCACCAAGCATGCACAGGTGGAGGTCACCAGAGATATGGTTTGTTTTTAAACTGGCGAACAGCTGTGTGAACACAGCTTGTGATGTGTATTTAACTGGTGGGCTTTTAAAAAAATACTATGTCTTTTGCTGTTGTCTGTTCCTGGTTTAAGGATATAGATTTTCACTGCAGTTTACTCAAAACAGGGAAAAGACCGATGTTTTGATAATTTGTGACATACTGACAGTAAACTCTAGAGTGTAGGCTGCTTCCACTCCCTATAATAATTCTTACATTACTAAAAATGCTGTTGGGAAAGCTTCAGAGAATTTAAGACCAGATTTCCAGAATATCTGTCAGTTTATTTGGATATAAAAAGACAGCTTTGCAGAAAAAAGCATTGTAATAAATGAAATGGAGGAATCTATAAAATGTAGTTATAAAGATAAAACCATTTTTGTAGGCTTACAAACTGTGTAGTTGTATAAAATCATAGACAAAGTAACTATATATTTAGAAGTAAAAGAAAGATAATTTCTTATGAAACACAGAAGAAAATAATGGAGTTTCGGTTGATGGAAATTATTGAGAGGACATTTTTGTGCGTTACTTTCAGTCATAAATAAGAAGTGATAGGGAGAAAGCTAGGATATGTAACCTCAGAAGAGGATGCAGTAGAACTAAAGCTTCAGAAGGTTGCAGAGACTTTGTTAATGTTTATAAATCACGTTGAAGTTCTCAGATAAAAGAATTAGTGATCTTTTTATTTTTATTGTTAGCCAGCTATTAGTAAACAATATATAGTTTGGCTTTTGCCATATTTACCAAAAATACTAAATTGCCTTTGTATTGCATTTTTATTCTAGCTATACTACTAAACAGTAAACTCACTGTTGCAATCTTTCTTTATCATCTTAATTATACTGAAAGGGACAGTACTTCTTGCATGCTGTTGCAGGTTTGTGCACATGTGCTATAAAACAAAAATCCAAGGTTATACACATGACATAGCAACAAATCAAGAATATCTTAATGTGTACAAAAGCTGCATTATCAGAAGTCCAAACATACTGGTTTAAAACAATTTTTCTCTTTTGATGTGTCTAATATGAATGACCTAGATTTATAATAACTTATAGCTACACAGCATAGTTATCCCATGTTCATACTACCTTTTTTATATGTAATCTTTTCATACATACTGTTTTAATGTTTTGTATACACATTGCATGATGTGATAGACCTCTTTATAAATATATAAATTGTTTTCTTCAATTATCATATCTTTGTTAAGAATATAGACCAGTGTCTTCAGCTGTTGGAAACTGAGGCCATTCTGTTAGCTGCTATAATTTACAGTAGCTGAGGAGCTAGCATTTTGTTTTCCTTGAGCATATTGGATTTATTTCCATCTTGGGCCTTTCTTTCAATGGTTTATATGAAATTAATATTCTTCTTTAAACGTGCAAAATTATTAGCTTGTTCTTCAGGGTTTTTTCTGTCTTTCTGAAGAAGATATTGTTGTTGGCATTTTGCTGAATAAAATAATGCAATGAAGAGTACCGTGGGCATCCATAGAAACTCAAGAATTGTATTCTATGACAGTTAGTGAGTACAGTAGTCTGAGAGCATCAAAGAGGGAGAATATTTGCTGACAGAAGTGAACTAATTCAAAAGTGATTAAGGCTCATCTTTATGCACAGAGCTCTGCCACAACTAATACTAAAATCTTAACTGCCTCCTCATGTAGTCACCAGCATCAGCAAGATTAAGTACACCGCTCAGCTCTAAACAATGACAAGAAGCGGACTAAAGGAAAGTAACACTTAGAAAGCTTTGCAGACTGCATCCCACAAATCTCTCTGTGTTTTCATGACTAAAGCAGTACCAGACATGATCAAATACTGAAAAAAACCCTACTAACATTATTGTAAGTCTTATAAAATTAATTTGGTAGCATGCATGAATTTTTGCTATTAATTTTGTGATTATTTGTACAAATATTCATAAATTCAATATCTGTGTTTTGAGGGTTTTCCCCTGGGCTTCATAATAAAACAAAGTTTCAGTGGTCACGTTGTCTGTCAGGCATCATAAAGAACTGTGAACCCATTAGTGAACCTAAGTTCGATTACAGAGAAAAAGATTTCACAGATATTATGTTCTCCTAACAGCAGTGTGAAAAATTGCCACTTACAGTCACTGAGCTGTTGGTTGGGTCTGCAAGTTGAAAAGCAAAGGCTTGCTTACCGGACTAGAGACACCAGCTGACCGACCACTTAACCTGTCTGTTGGCTAGTCAGTAAAGAAAGAATATATATAGTTTCTATACAACCGCAGCACATGCTGTTTCTTGTCCAGCAAGTGTGGCAAACCAGGATGGGGTAGGGATGCGTGAGGAAGCATAGATGTTGCCAATGGAGAAATTAAGGAACTGAGCTATATGCTACTCTTGCTTGGTTTCAACATGCTTTGAGATATCAGAGTAATCCCTACTTCAAATTCAGATAAATGGAGAGATAAGCAGAAGAGCAGAGATCCTGCTCAGAAAGCACTTAAGCGAAGTCCCTGTTCGAGGAAGAACATTAGCACATATTAAATGCTTCCCCAAATCACTGCCAAAGTAATTTGTAAACAACTGAAAGGTAAAACATGTTTTCAAAGAAAAGGCTCATCAAAAAAATGTTTAACAATACTGTTGTTCAGAAAAGTGCCTGGATGCCTTTTCGTTATGGGAGCAAGAAAGTTTTACACAGCAGTAAATATGCTGAGTATGAAGTAATTGTACTCAATCGACTTTAAATCATTGTGTGAAGAAGCAGAGAATTATATGCTGAATTGTAATTTATGTTTCTCTTATGACTAATGGAAGGAAGAGACACCTTGCTATGTAATGTTTTTAGCATGCCTTAGAGTCTGCATTGCCTGAAGAAAATTCAGAACTACTTGAGGTTTTTCATGCATAATTAAAGTAGTAAATAATGAATAATTAAGCAAAACAGAACATAAAACCATAGTTCCTATTTCCAAATAACAGTCCACATACACATTCACTCATTCATATGTTCTATTACTTGAGAACAGAAGGGCATTTCAACACTACACTGTGCAGAGGGGGAATAGAGTTGAGAGACACATCCTGAGTACATGATTGGACAGACAGATAGTGGCCTACTCCATTTCAGTCCACCATTTCAACTGCACCACTGAGGAGTAACACTCCGTAGCTAGGCATTGGCAGATATATCCCAGATGATAAAATGTTTTCTAATCTGTTGATAAAATCTTGCCAGCATCTGAAAGAGATTGCCTTCTGATTCCTGTTTCCAAATAAGTTACGGCCAATTCATTGTTCTTAGTACGTGACTCCTCAGACATATTTGTAGCCCAGTGTGGATGGTCTGTAGCAACAGCAACTTCTTATCATGCTCTTGCAGCTGTGGGAACTGAAGAATGTGTGGAAGGATTTCAGTGTCTCTTTTGGAAATAAACATGACTGTACCACCATGAATTAATGGCATAAAACCTTATAATAACAATGCAGATGATGTAAGTTGTTAAGAGCCTTATCCGACTGTCAGAAAAGCATCTCAGTGGCACTTATCTCTGCCAGGACAGTTTATCAGGATTAATCCTTCTGGCAGATGACAGTATAGTTTCATGATACTCATTGGGGTGGCAGGGGAGTTCCGTGTTCACTCATCCTAAGTTGCTTCCCACAGTAGCACCTGACTTTGACCCTAATCAAAAGTCAACTTTCCTTTTTTTTCCCCAGAGTCTCAAATCTCTACAGATGTGATTGTCCTTTGTGACTTTAAAGTCACCAAACCTTCTCTTTTCATAATGTCGTGATGAAGTCCTTTGAACTGTCTTTCAAACTGTTTATGTTAATGGTTTATAAATCTAAAGGAACAGGTATTTCTAATCGCTGATTGTCGAAATGGAGTAGCAGGTTGCATAAAAGCCAGTCACAAAACAACCCCCATGATACGTTGCCAGAGCTCAAGCCGTGTGGAAAAAAGATCATGAAATTTTCATAGATGACAATAAATGAGAAATTTGTGGCATTTGTTTGCCTGACACCTACAGCTGTGTTGATAGTTCTACCAAACCCTGTGCTGTCATGGGAGCAGTGCAGAACAGTGCTGCTGGTGTTATTTATGTGAAAATTTGAAGAGAAACATTAACTTGTTGGTTACTGACTAGGGACAGTCTGTAAATGTCCATGCTGAATATGACATGCAAACAGTAAGAGGGATTACTAACAAAAGAAAACATATGTTTGAGATGTGTACTCCCTATTTCAAGTCACTTCAGAACAATATATTTAAACAGTACATTCAGAAAAGGTACTCAGCATTATGCAATGAATATTCAGGCCAGTCTGTTAAACTATATGAATGTATATGCCTATTTATGTCAGTGTGTATATAATTTAAGCATTTACAGTTGAAAAGAAAACCACAAGGTAAAAATGCTGAATCTCAAATCTCAGACCTGTTCAACTAACATTCCGTTGAACACTTTTCAGGTCTGCCAAATGCAAAGCTTTGAGGCAAGGTCTTTGTCCAGCATGGGTATTATCCACAGATTTTCATCTCCTGGTCACCTCTGTAACTTTAGACTACTTTCTGCTGATGTTTCTTTACACATATGCCTGATCACTACACAGTAATTATAGGTGAAAAATGGCTTCTAAAACAATCTTGATTTATACCCTGAGGATTTTAAAAATACTAATAAATTTTCGTTAAAAATACTTTTTTTTTTTTTCTGCTGGCAGATACTGATGTTCAGCTATTTCTTTAATCCAGCAAAAGTCATCCTGATTCCACTTACTTTCATTTCTCATTCACCAGTATTATCCATTAAGCTAGTCAGACTACATGTAGCTTTAAGATTTGTTTTTCTAGTTATGCAATATGAGGAGAACAAAGAGAAATTCTGGTTTGAAGGAGGAAGGGAAAGACGTTAATCAATACTGTAAAATATTTTTCCCATAATGTACTGACCAGTGTGGTCTTTCAGCTTTTATAATAGTTTCTTTCATTGCATAGCACACTATTATTTATAACTATTGGCAATTTGTCCACAACATGCATTTTCAGCAAGTTTCTGATTTAAGTTGTAGTCACTAAAATACCATGTCCAAATGCTGCAACAATTGTATATTTAATAATAATAGTTTATTTCAATCTGTGAAAGGGACATTTCTGAATAAAAATGTAAAATAATTGTTGCAAATAAATTGGTAGGCATACAGCACTGGGATAGGAAATATGCTTTTATTTTGTTAGTTCCTATTATAGGCAGTAGCTGGGAAGGACATTCAGCATATGATTAAGCCCCCTAAGAGCGAGATATTTATTCATCGACTTTGGTGATTTTAAACAAGAATGTCAAATAAGCTTATTGGTGCTATCTGCACACCACTGAGCTAAGAACCTTGTTAAGGATAATCAAGCATATTTCAGTTAGATTGGACCTCTAACTGATATGATATATAGTTAGAAGAATCATTATTGAGTATTCTAGTCAGGGTAGGATGCAAGGTATTTCAGTTATAAACTGGTGACTAAAATAATTAGAAGCCTCTACCACAAATATTAATTGACTGAGAAAATTCTTCAGAGTTAGATTAGGAACCTTCTGTTTTCAAAGTTTGCTTAAACATTTCTGAAAGCTATTGAATTTAAAAACAAAACCAAAAACAACAACCAAAAAAAAAAAAACCCAAACAAACAAACAAGAAAACCCACAAACAAAAAAAAACCCCACAACTCTGGTGTCGCCAGTATATGACAAGTGAAATGAAGACTTCTGTTGCATTCTTGGCAAGAGGAATGATTTTGATCACAGGGAGTAAAGGAAGACATTCATCACGGCTAGTCAATCTGAAACAAATTGTGTTTGTAGATGTCATGACTTTCACACAAACCTCCAGGGAACATGTTGAAAATGAAGGACATGGTAAATTACAAACCAATTCTGCTGATGTTTGCTATGGTGTCTTTAAAGCAATTATGTTGATAGCAGGTTGCTCCAATTCATTTGCTTCTTAAAATGTAGTTTCTTCATTACACTCAACAACCCTTCTCCTTCCACTTCTGTGACTCTTCCATATGCATTTGCCTTAGGCTCACAGTTTGGAAATAGTTTTAATTTATATACAATAATGGCATTAAGTTGTGCACATTGGAATAAGGTTGAGAGCAGAATCAAAATTACATAGTTTCTAATGCTTCAGAAATCTCTTTATTTTACAGTTCTGTTAGCTTCAAGATATTATTTCTAATAACATGCTTTTACCTTTTTCTGTCCAGACTAACAGTAAGAGACATCCGTTTACTATCTTCATATCTATGTTACATATTTAAATGTTTTCCCACTGTGGTAAAATTTATACTGGGTTTCCATTGAAAAAATGACAAAGATTGCTCTCTGCAAAGATTATACTGGCCAGGATATGCACACTTCATATTTAGTTGAGAAATGTACGTTGCGTTTCACAACCCCTGTCATAAGTGAGCCTTCATATTCTAGTCTGAATCCTAGGCTGACAGAGATGAGGCAGGGGATGACAACCAATGTCAAGACTAGCCAGTGTATTGGTTGGCCAGGAGCAAAAGAACATTAAAAAAAGATGCTCTTACTCTGTTAAATCTCTCTTCCATCTAGCATGCAATCTCTCGTTTCCATTGAGAAGTGACAGTTGCATACTAAATATGCATATTTTTCTTAATTTATCCTCTTTCAAGACTTCCCTTAACATCTCACCTAAGCAGGCGTATTGTCAGATATTCAATACATGGCTACAGGTTTTAAAGTGGACTTTTTCAATAATATCATGTTAAATTGGTTCCATACTTTCTTGGCCCTCTGAAGTGAGTACAGCTAATTCTACGCAGGACTAGCTATTCAGATTGTTTCAGTTATTTTTTACTCACTAAAGTGACCTGAACATTAGGAAACAGTACATGAGATAAAAGTACTTGATTTTGCTGTCTACATGTAGAGTCACAATAGCCAAAAGGAGAAGGAAGGTGATACACAGAACCATTCCCAAAGAAAACATGAGCAAAAGGAAGAGGCACGTGAATAAAAGAATTTAGAATACAAAAAATAAAAAAATACTGAATTTAGTATTTTTTAAAAAAAACATGTATTCATCAAATTAGACCAATTTGAACACCATATTTCTTTCTGGGAATAACAGTATCATTTTGTACACTAAACTACACAGTATTTGAAAACTGAAATTTTAAAACAGATATTTACAAGAAATCTCTAATTTAAGAATCAGATCTGATGTCCCAGAGCTGTTTCACTGGAAGTCAGTTACAGGTGTCCACCTGGATAAAAAGCAAGGGAGGCCTGACTCAGCTAATGTTTCCTGAACACCCCTGATGTCACCTCTGCTCTTGCTTAGTTCTTTTGCCTTCATCCACAGTACTTAAACAACTAGACAGAACTTTTCTGCTGGAGTTCGTGGCAAATACTATAAATTCCTCCAGTGTTAATTAAATGTCATTCTTCATTGAATTAATCTCCATTTGCAAGTATTCTCTTTGTGCTTATTCTATCTGAATAGTCATATTTTTAAACTTATCATTTCCATATTGTTTTAAATAATACATGTAGCAGCTTCTAAGTCATGCACTTGATCTGTAATTGTATTGAAGTGTTTAGAGATTAATGTGCATTATGTAAGTGACTCATAAATTCTAACTTGTTATGCATTGCAAACAACTGATGTATGATCCTGTAAGTTACTGACAAGTTTTTCAGCAAGTTTCCAATACTGTATTTTACAGTTTAGAAACATATGATCATTTTATTACATTAAATCCGTCTGGAAAGCAAATTGTCTGATTCCAACAACTGGTTCATATATATATAATATTAAACTCAGAGTTCCATTTTTCAAAATTAGATTGTTATCCTAAAATTATCAGCAGTTCTTTTTATCCTGTAATTGAAGATGAATGAGGACAAAAAAAAATTTTTTTACAGGATAGGGTTATGAAGTAATGGGATGCAAGAAATTCAGTCTGTAGTTCAAGGATGATGGACTATGGTCTATCAACAGTAGAGAAGATATGAGATTGCCTTCCTCCCTCAACTTGTACGTTTTTCTGTCAAGCTAGAAATGTCATTTACTAATTAGATGAGGTGAATTTTTGCTATGTCATTGCCGTATATTCATAGATATGACTTACTTTATTAAAGTATTTTAAATACTGTTTAGCATCCCTCTATGTCATGCTTTAATCCCAGCTGGCAACTAAGCACCATGCAGCCACTGGCTTGCTCCCCCCATGGCAGGGTGGAGGAGAGAATCAGAAGAGTAAAAGTAAGAAAACGCATGGGTTGAGACACAGACAGTTTAACAGGTAAAGCAAAAGCCGCACACACCAGTAAAGCAAGACAAGGAATTCATTCACCCCTTTCCGTGGGCAGGCAGGGGTTCAGCCATCCCCAGGACAGCAGGGCTCCGTCATGTGTGTAACGGCTACTTGGGAAGACAAACGCCATCACTCTGAACATCCCCCTCTTCCTTGTTCCCCACCAGCTTTATATGCTGAGCATGATGCCATATGGTACGGAATATCCCTGGGGTCAGTTGGGGTCAGCTGTCCCAGCTGTGTCCCCTCCCAAATCCTTGTGCACCCCCAGCCCATGGGCTGGTGGGGTGAGCAGCAGCCAAGGCCTTGGCTGTGTGTAAGCACTGCTCAGCAGGAACGAAAACACCCCTGTGCTATCAGCACTGATGTCAGCACAAACCCAAACCAGAGCCCCATGCTCGCTGCTGTGAAGAAAATTAACTATCCCTGCCAAAACCAACACACTCTATGGCAATTTACAGAAAGTATTGATTTCAGTTTACAAATAATGCAACTCTGACAGAATATGAAATCTTTGGAGAGAGGAAATAGAGAAAATCACATTTTTCTAATGTGATGTTAAATACTATTTATCTTTAAAAATGCTTGCTTTTATTTGGAAGTGAATTTTGTGTGGTCAAAAAACAAGTTGACACCATGGAAGATTAAAGTCTGTACCTTTTCAGAGAACGTGTGACTGCGAAGCTGTATTAACTTAGTTCCCTGTTTATATTATTTTGATGCTCAGAGATTATCTTTAGGAGAAGACCATAGTTTTTTCTGCGTTTATCTCCCTGACCTTTTCCTGAATCAATCGGGTTCAGTGGTGCCAGTTTCAGTGGTAACATTTATTACATGCAACATAGTGTAATACTGACAAGGAGTGATTCTCAGATGAACAAAAGGATGTTTGCGAGATATTTGAAGCTTAATTTCACTGTGAATAGTTTCTCATGTTGCAATCCATAGGAGCTGATGTAAAAAGAAGTAAGTTGTGTCCAAATCCTCCACCCTTGACCCATCAGGCTTCTGTATCCCTTAGAGCCACCTGCACCAAACACACTACTAAGGTATTAACATGATATTGCAATATTTTTGCATCACATTCCAAAGTATGTATCAATGCAGTTCTATGCAGGTTCAGGGACATATTGCAGGGTATCTTTAGCTGGTTTGCAAGTTATCTAACATCACATTTGCTTCATTATGCTCTCCTTTAACATTTTTGCTTTTCTGTTATAACCATTGATCGATGACACTACTGGTTCGTAAAGGTGGCCGGACATTCCTAGGTAAGCATCCAAGACTGTCCGCAATACAAGGTGCTGAACAACTGCAAAAGGCAAGCTGCTGCAAGGAAAATCAGTACAGAACTTGGCTTTCTGTATCCATATATACAGTAACATTCTGGATAAACTTTCTAGGTAACATTTGCATTCTCATAAACATAATAAATGTAAGCTCTTTTAAGTAGCAGTGTGTATAAAATATTCTTATTGTTTCCACTTTTTCATTTTAAGATGATGGTCATATGTCAGACATTAAAAATTTGGCTTTTTCATGCAGTTTTAGGGAGTATAAGACTAATGTCTTTTTAAAAGAAATCACTGTGTGGGATATTTGTCAGTTTTTATGAGCAAGTCACTTCTTCAGTCTCTCAGTTGATGGAGGATTAAAATTAATTAAAATCTCAATCTGGAATTTCTTCAACAATTAAATATAATTTAAAGGATAAAATTGCATACTATTTACTATATGTAGTTTTATTTCTATGTGCATTTATGTATTATGCAAAACTGTCAAAATATTTTAATAGTTTTGTTACTAGATTGAGACATGAGATACATTTCCATGTCACGCTACAATTACGTTTTCATTGGAACTATCCAATACTTTAAAAGAATTCATAGATGAGATGCACTCCATTCCCTACTGTCTCTATTACTTTATATTTAAACTTTTCTGTTTAAGTTTTCACAGTGACAGGTAAACACTTTAAGTACCTGATATACGTACAGTCTATTTCCTCAGTGAGGTACTGTGAATTAGGTAGTGATACAACAAACAATTAAAAGCTGTAGAAAATAAAGACCTTAACCACAAGAAGTTGGGTACCTCTTCCGCAGTTACCAATCCCAGTGTGGGTACCCCAGCAAGAGAGAGTGCTACTCACAGCGAGCAAGGAAAGTGTGTGCATGTTTTCTGCAGGACAGAGAGGTTTTCTAGGGAGCTCGAGGCTCATTAGGCATCTCACCGAAAGGGAAGCACCGAGAGCAGCACCTCACTGAGCGCCTTAGAAAATACTGCCCTGAGATGCTTAATGGAAGCTGGCTTGTTTTATAAACCAGGCTGTTAGTCCTTTCTTAATCAATAAAATACACTGGAAGTGTAACATTTATTTCAAAAGATGTAGGGTCACATATTATCTCGTATACTGGTAGAAGTGTGGAGTAACTGTGAAAGTAGAACAGAATAGAATAGAATAGAATAGAATCATTAAGGTTGGAAGAGACCTCAAGGATCATCCAGTCCAACCGACCCCCCCCCACACCTATTACCCACTAAACCATGTCCTTCAGTACCACATCCAACCTTTCCTTAAATAACCGCAGGGACGGTGACTCCACCACCTCCCTGGGCAACCCGTGCCAATGCCCGACCACCCTTTCCGGGAAGAAATTTCTCCTCATCTCCAACCTAAACCTCCCCTGGCACAACTTGCAGCCATTACCCCTTGTCCTGTCACTAGTTATCTGCGAGAAGAGGCCGACCCTTAGCTCACCACAACTCCCTTTCAGGGAGTTGTAGAGGGCAACAAGGTCTCCCCTGAGCCTCCTCTTCTCCAGACTAAACAGT
>VWZZ01005697.1:115809-203307 GCA_013399095.1 Psophia crepitans
AGCATCAATCAGCACCCCCAGGTCCTTTTCCTCTGTAGAGCTTTCCAGCCACCCCGCTCCCAGCCTGTAGCGCTGCCTGGGGTTGTTGTGGCCAAAGTGCAGGACCCGGCACTTTGCCACATTGAACCTCATCCCGTTGGCCTCTGCCCAGCGATCCAACCTGTCCAGGTCCCTCTGCAGAGCCATCCTACCCTCCGGCAGACCAACACTTCCTCCCAGCTTGGTGTCACCTGCAAAATTACTGAGGGTGCACTCAATTCCCTCATCCAAATCATCCACAAAGATGTTGAAGAGGATGGGCCCCAGCACCGACCCCTGGGGAACACCACTCACAACCGGTCGCCAGCTGGATTTCACTCCATTCACCACCACTCTCTGGGCCCGGCCATCCAGCCAGTTTTGAACCAGCAAAGAGTGTACCTGTAAATGATTTAGACACAGTGTGCCATAAGAGTAGTGCAACTCTCTTGATCTAAGGTGAAGTGAGCTTTACACTCCTAGCCTTATTACTAGGGGGCCAATTTTTTGACCTGAATTTTCTGTTTCCTAAAGCATTAAAACATCTGCTTATAGATTTTGGGATTTTTCTTTTTTTTTTTTTTTTCCTACTTAGGGATTCCTGCTTATCTGTTGAGCTTGTTTAGATACCTTTACAATAACTAAAGATAAAAAGATTTAAGAAGGGTAAATGTTATTACAGTATTAGTTATACTGTTTGAACTTTAAAGCATTAAGAGATTCCATTATTCTGAATTAAAGCAATATGAAATAGTCCTTGTAAGAATTGCAGTATTTGCAACTGGAAAAAGAATAACACAGATTTGTTGGCAGTAATATAAATACTCCAGATTTTAATAAAAGACATTATTTCACTTTTGGTGACTTTCATGGCCATTTTTGTGCAAAATAATGTATTCATTCATGTGTTTTTATGTAGCTATCAACCACCAAATATTGAATTCATACGCCTAAGTCACTACCAAAATCTTTGTTAAAAAAATCAAGGTTCCAAGTTAAATCACTGGAAAGTTTTTCAAGAAACCTTAATTCAGAACCATCTTTTGTGTTTCATTATGCAGTCTTTAATTATATAAATGGCCTACACATTTTTGGTTGTCTCCTTGATAACAGGCCAATGTTATTCCCCATCATCCTCACGTGTCAGTGTGTGCGTTGTCCCTTTACCCCTTGTTTACCCCAGTTTGTCAAAGCTTAGCCTTCATGTGCCATACACTGTACTGTAGATTTTCTGCTGAATTTATATGCTGTAGTATTTGGTTGCTTTTATGCACATCGCAAACAGTCAGTCAATGATCCTTGAAGGCAAGTAGGTAGAATTACATTTTAGAAGGTAAGAAATAATTCTACGCATGTAAAATCATGTAGGGTGTAACTTTCCATGAGCTGAGCATGGCTCCCATGGAGGGCAGATATCCTGCTTTTCCGACTTGGGAGAATTCAGAGCTTTCTGTAGATTTCACTGGCAGTTAAGCATTCTCAGCATTTGTACACAAAAAACAAGGAGAAACATATTCACATCTAGCCTAGTGATTTAGTTGATTTATTTTTAAATTCATAATTTCTTTTTACCAGGAAAAACATTATCATCAATCCTAGAATTGTACTTTGCTTCATTTTTTCTTGAAGCATATTTCCTGTATGGGAAATTTGGTTAGATAAGTGCAGCATGCTACTTTTGGCTACATTAATGAATGATAACTTGGGAATATAAACAACTCAGAGTAGCAGAGCAGGGATTGATAAACCTGTAAATTCAAGGAGTTACAGTGAGTCTAATGAAAGAGAAAATTGCCCTCAAATCATCTTTGACTATTTCACAGCTAAAATGTGGAAAAATCTTCAGGGCTTGGATGACACTAATGATCTCAAAACAAAAAAAAATTACTGATTCACCAAAAGTTTATTAAAGATTTTAAAAATTGTAAGTCTTTTTCTGGATGGAAAATTGTGGTTGAGGAAAGGCTGGTTAGAAAAGAAAAAAAAAAAAGAAAAACCACAAACAAAAACATTTCCCCCCAAAATATCTGAGTTAAGTCTTTTTCAACATTTTAAAATTACTTCCTAGTTTCCATAGAACAAGAATGGTAGGTTGTTTATTACTTCATGATACAGAGCAGTATGGAATAAGATGTGGACTTCCGCTTCTCTCCTTGACTCTATTTTCCTACACGTGTGGGTAGGTGGGTTTATGCCTGTGTTATAAACAGATGCATCTGGATGGCTTATTCTCAAAATTATTTGTTTTAGTAAATATATTAGCAAACAATAATAGTATAGTAATATATACTTATCATAATAGTATCACAATAGTAAATTTAATGAAGTATGTTCTTCTCTTTACTAATTTCTCTTAAGCTTTTCCTATTAACTTCTAACAGTGAAACAGTGCATAGTATCAATTATCTTAAAAGAGAAAATATACACTAGCAGCAATCAAACAATCCATCCAGGAACTGCCATTTGGATACTAGTGCATGCTTCTTTAGGTTGATGCACTCACCTTTACTTGCTTTGCAGTATTTTCTGAGAACATAACATCGATAATTCACTTCTGTCCACCAAGTAGTGGCTTACTACTGCAATAAAAGTTATTCTGAGTATTTAAGTGGGAAAAGAACTGTTCAAAACATTAAATTCTTTCTGTCAGGCATCTGGGATTTAACTGGAACACACTCAATTATAAAACAGATTTTCATTGATCTGAGTGGTTTATTCTTAACTGTAGTTTATTTTCCCTTTGATTCTGAAATCCATAAGTGCCAGTCATAGCTTTAAGAGTGAAAATGGGAGTTTAAATTAAAAGTGATAAATTGAGACTGCTGGTGACCACTACCTCAGCCAAACACAAATGCCATGGCTGTAGCTCTAAACATCGCTGTATACTTCATTTTAAATTAAGTGTGGTGAATTAGGCAGGAATTTAATTGCTAGGCTTGGAATAAAAACACTGATGCAGATTGGAAAAGGCATCATGAAACAATTTTTTTTTACTTTGCAGCAATGCCATCTGACGTATCAAAAAATAAAGAGCCACTAATGAAAATCAGTCTGATGAAAAAAGCTGTGAGAGTGTATATCTGTGGTAATGTCTGTGTGTATGTGAAGGTGACTTTCCTTTGAGAACATGTCTGCCAGCTTAAAAATGTAAATTGAAAGATGTATGAAACATTCTTGTACCTAGGTTGTAGGTTGGTGGTGTTTAGGTACGTATATCTGTATCACTACTGACCAGATATTCGAGCTGCTGTCAACCGTTTTAGTGGCAGCAAGTGCTGGGATGAACAATTACTCTTTAAGAGAGTGTGACCTTAAAGACCAAGCGGAGCTGTAAATCTTATATCTTTTAACTAGTCTCTCATTTTTTTTACTTTATGTCCACTATGCACAGGTATAAAAACAGACACAGAAATATTCATGAATTTACTGGACAACAGTTTCCCTTTTCTAAAATTTCAGATTTAATGCTAGGTTCAGTATCAGTGGGACTGTTTCACAACTAATCAGTTATTTGTTCTTTCTCGCAGCACGTTAGTTGTTCCTTAGTAGTATGAAAAGGCCTTTGATAGTGTATAAATTGATGAAATATTTATCGGTTTGCCACAGGTGGAACAAAGTATTTTCAAAGAAACTGCAAAAGCTGAAGTCAGTGCACGTGAGACTTTGTCTCCTAAATCAAAGACATCAATATTTGAAGTTGAGCATTTGAGATTCTGAAGCTTCCATATCACAGCCCTTCTAATACAATTTAATGAGTTACTGTAGACCTCTCAGTGCAAGGATGGGAGTATAAATAAGAGCACTAAGCCAAGCTCTTTGTTTTTCTTGTTATTACCAAGCTTGATTTGTCGGTCACCATCACGTTCATTACCTTTTGCCTCTAATTTGCAGTGAACTGCCTCTACCCTCCATCCATGTCAGCAGATGAGGCTGCACACGTTTTACTGAGATTTCCTTGTGCCAATCTCTAGTGTTATGTTCAACAGCTCAGTTTTCTTTCCTGCTTGCCACATCTCTTCTGTCTCCTAAAGCAATGATTCGCCTCTTACGCCCATCTTTTTCTGTTGTTCTCTTGCCTTTTTTCTATAGATCCCTGCTACCTTTTTTCACTGTTCTCCCAAAATCCTCAGTCAAATAATTCCTTTCACATCGCCAGCTGAGGCCACATTGCCTGTAGTATTCCTTCTTCCAGAGCATGCAGCAGCCTCACCCATTCCTAGCCTGCTCTTTGTCCTCATCTTAGGTGCATACCCATCCAATTCCATGTCTCCTGAGCTCAGAACTCTGCCTTTTGCCTTTTAGCTTTGTATCCAAAATGTACTTTTAGCAGTTGATGCCATTGTTTGTGTGTTATTCTGCCTTGGAGTGATGGATAATACATACATACATCAGCAGCCGTCATGGAAAGATTGCCACGTGTTAACTTAGTCCTAGAGACCATAGCCTTAAAGTTAAAATTGCTTTAGCTCATCCGCAACAGGGATGCACAGGATAATTGCAGTATCCTTTGCAGTTTTAACTCTTGTACCAGTTTGCTAATCCTGACGTGAGATAGTTGCTGTACGCTCTCAATCTGTCACTGTGCTGGTCCCATTTGTTCTGGAGAGAGCTGTACAGTTCTAATCGAGGTTTGCTCTGTGCCACGTCATTCTGGTTGGATAGCTAACGGGCTTCCAATACTGTCATCATACAGGTTTTCAAAGCTTTAAGATTCAACCAGAAACATTTGTTTAACAGTTTTTCTTGAAAAGCCATGGACCAAGGGTTAAAATTTAGTAAACTGTTAAAATAATTCTATTAGTCTGTTACCATGGCCAAGGGGAAAGTCTTATCGATTTGGAAACGTTTTCTTGCACAACTAAAACTGGCCTTGCAGCAGAACAAATGTTACAAGATACCAGATAGTAACGATAGAACAACTGATACACAAGTACTGACTGCTTAAAGTAAATTCAGTACTGAAAGAAAAAAACACCAAAGCTTTGTGTATGGATTGTATAGAAAACTATTGCTTCTGAACAGATTATGAAAGGACAGCTTTCTGCTCTGTCTGTATTTTTACATCTTCTAATACCTGCGTACATATTGTAGGTACAATCTGAAGCCTAATGTTAGGGCTAGCACAAGGGACCTTCAGACCTTGAAAAGCAGTTTGCCATCCTTGTGCAGTTCGCTGAAGCTCACATAGTTGTGCATGAGCTTACTAAAGAAACATGCCAGTATAAGTGCTTATCTGCTGTCTTGTTCATCTGGCAACTATTTAAGATTTTCAGTGTTAAAGCTGAAGATAGACTGGTTGCTTTGTCACTAATAAAAAATTTTACGCTTTCAACAACCTTTCTATTTAAAAAAAAATGTGGATAGATTGTTAGCATGATCTGAAATTCAATAGTCCACCGTTTGCAGGATTTAAAATCACAATTTTTAAATAGAATTATTAAACTGCACTTACTCAGATATAATCTACCAAATACCTTTTTAATTTATTTTTCAGATAATTCGATTATAATTATCATCAAAATATGCTTAATAACTAATTATGACTTTTGGGAACAGTGGAGAGACTGTGTAGCCCTTTGGTGTCTATTGGCTATGGGCGGGTTCATGCCTGAGTTTTGCAATGACTGTGAAAGGGGTAAGATCAATGTCTGAAAGATCATGAAAACACAACTCCTAGATTTTCTAAAATCTCTGTAACATAGATGTGATAATTTTTTCAACATATCAAATCCAATGTAGTTCAACATTCACAGAGATTACCTGAAAAAGAGTCTAGTCCAGTTAGTCCTTGTTGGATGAGTAGAAAATACGGTGTTCCACATCAGTAAAGGTTCTGCAGGATCACTTAGGTGAGCTGGGTAAGTACAGCCTTTCAGTCGCTTGACAACAGAGTGGATGGGAGGCCCATGGTTTGATCTGCAAAGGAGTTACCAATGTAGTACATTGACATATGCAAGAGTTTGGCAGTGTAAAACCTCCTGTCATGCACTTATCTCAGTTGGCAATGAATTTATTTTAATCCTGCAAACGTTGGAGAATGTGAAAAGGGCAGTTTGTAGTCAGTATACCTTGCAGTTCAAAGGTGCTTAATTGTTGTCTAAATGAATTGGTTTCAGGCATTTGCTTTCTGCTTACATTGCTCCACTGGATATGCCTGAGTAGATCCAGGTAAACCATGATTTTTTTTGAATAAATGTGTTTAGGGTACATACTCTGAATCTATCATAGATTCTGCTGTGGCTTTTTCAGTGAAGGTCTCTGTGTAACCATTTACTGGCATGCTTTTTAGCAAACATTTAACTACTCTGCATTCCTTTAGAAGTGAGGCATCAGCTAAGTGTTGTGTCTTTTTAAAGACTTAATACTGATAGCAAAATCACAATATTTTCTTTCTTTTACTGGTGACTGAACGCTCATCTTTGTTATAAAAAACATGATGCTGCTTAATAAAATTGACTCTACTTAATTTATCTCTGGAAATTTTAATTATCCTTGTACCATCCTCTGAAAAGTACAGGCCCTTAATTTGAATTTGGTTAATTTAATAAGTTCTGGTTTTATTTTGTAATAATTCTTGAAAATTACTTTCTTGCATGCTCAGTGGTGTCACTGACCAGATACAGGAAAACAATAAAGACAGACCTTCATTTGTAAAGTCTTTAAGCAAAGTCAGACCTGCCTAATTTCAGACTTCCACTTCTTCTTAACAGATGCTATCACTATGTTTTCATAAAAATACCTTTAACTTCTTTTCTTTAAGACAAAACTATTTGTAGTATGAGTCGCAGGAGTGGTATAACTTCATTTCCTTCAAATTTGTGCTCAGGGCTGGTTTCTGTAATTCCTACTGATTTGGCTGGCATACTGGCAGTAATTGCTGTGCCTAGTTCACAGTTACACATTTATTGTTGCATCTGTCTTTACGCAAATATTAATTCTCATGAAAGTTACAGAAATATGTCTTTCAGACTTTTCTCAATTTGTTTGAAATTGTGAAGAACTAGCAAAAAGAGGCAGATGATGGGCAAACAGCATGCCCCCATAAACTGCCTGGGATTTTTTTATCATTTCAAAAGGCGGTAGTTCATCTTACCTAGAATTATTTCTTTGCTTTGCTGAAGACACAATGACCAAGCCAGAATGAATTCATTACAATTTTTCAATCTTTTTGGGCCTGCATTTTCTATGCATAAACAACACATATGGACATAATAAAAATATATATGCATGCATATATGCATATTTATGGAGAGAGAAGGAGAAAGAAAAAAGTTTAAAATAATTTTGACACATTTCAACTCATTCCGCCTGCGATTACAGGCAACACTTGGCCAGTACCAGCTTTGTTCTCCGAGCTGTGGCGTGGTGCCATTCCACATCTTGTTGCCCTCTACAACTCCCTGAAAGGAAGTTGTGGTGAGCTGGGGGTTGGCCTCTTCTCGCAGATAACTAGTGACAGGACTAGGGGAAATGGCTGCAAGTTGCGCCAGAGGAGGTTCAGGTTGGAGATGAGGAGAAATTTCTTCTCGGAAAGAGTGGTCGGGCATTGGAACAGGTTGCCCAGGGAGGTGGTGGAGTCACCATCCCTGCGGGTGTTTAAGGAAAGGTTGGATGTGGTACTGAAGGACATGGTTTAGTGGGTAATAGGTGGCGGGGGGGGTCGGTTGGACTGGATGATCCTTGCGGTCTTTTCCAACCTTAATGATTCTATTCTATTCTATTCTATTCTATTCTATTCTATTCTATTCTGTTCTGTTCTATTCTATTCTATTCTGTTCTATTCTGTTCTATTCTATCTTCTCTCTGCACCTTGGCTATTTTAAAAGACCAGCTTAGGAAATAGAGACATTTCTGCCGTTTGGAGAATGAGCTCTTTGCTTTATTACATTGCATCTCATCACGGCAGGCTCAGAACAGCAGTATCAGGAAACAAGCAATAACCCCTGTTCTCCCTAAGCCGTCCCACGGAGGTACAGAAAGACAGTAAGAGCAGGAATATGAGCCTAAAACTGAATGAAGGGGACAAGCTCCAGCTTCAGTCGCAGTTCTGTGTTGGCATGCCTGGCTAAGGATGCTCACTGGAACTAGATGATCCTTGTGGTCCCTTCCAACCCAAATCATTCTATGATTCACTGTTGACTCGCTGCATAAGTACTGCTAGCCGATGGCGGGGCCTTTTCTCTGCATCCTCAGGAGCAAGGCTGCTGCCAGCTCTCGCTCCTTCCTGGGACAGAACAGCTTTCAGCATAGATCTTTGTCTAATGTTTGATGGGTGCAGAGGAATCCTGAAAGCTTTTACAAATCGAGTTTTGCTTTTCAATCACTGTTAAATCAGCATCGCGGTAAAGCTACCGGATGTCATGCCTCACAGTCATGTAGGTGACAGATCTGTCATGTCATGTCAGACCTCAGGGAAAATGGGAAGGGAGAGACCTTCCCTTGCACAGCCACTGTTCTGAAGAGGGTTGTGCATTGATCTGGAAGACAAGATTTCTGCACACCCTCTGACTTTTATCAGTCAAAGCTTCGCACTTCTATCCTCTGGGCAGCAACTATTATTTTACTCTGAAGTCACCTGAAAAATTGGACAAGGTCATTTCTGGAAGATCTGGGATCCTCAATATAACCTCCATTCTGCCAAAATTAAGTTTCATCTGACACTCATCCATTAATTAATGTGTAAATGAACTTGGTTTGGACTACCTTAAGTTACTTAGGAATTGGTTTAAATTCAGTTGAAATAAGTAATTTGTAATCTGGAAAAAAAAAAAAAAAGAGCTTCTACATTATATTTGCTACCTTTTCAGAAAACCCTATTTAAAAGTGATTCATTTTAAACCAGGGTACATTTTTCTCTCAGCCAGGGTCTTGGTTTCTGCTTTTATACACAAATACTTTCTTACACTTGTAACCAGTTGGAAAAGAAATGCCACAACTACATAGGTCCTGAAAACATTAAGTCCCCAGGGCAGAGCTAATGCTTGTAAATATTCTAATGGAAATAGGGAAATCTTACCTTTTTGCTATGCTGCAGACAAACAGAGAACTTCATGAAGCAGAGCTAGTAAGGCATTCCTTTTCCCCACCAGAAAATCCACGCCTTTATTAAGTTTTGAAGCTTTCTGCTTGTGCGTGTGCAAGTTATGTGTGAATATGCGAAATAGAGCCTAATTATCGGATCCCGTTTTCTGAACACAGGAGTCACTTGTTGGGCGCCTCAGAGCTCTGGAAACAATGATGTGAGAATGGATGCAACCAGGGAAAACAGTGAATGACATCTTTATATTTCTAAACACAGAGCAGCAATAGAAATACCCCAAACAGCAAAGAGCTAAAGTCATTTTGTTTTTCGCGTATGCTACAGAGTGGAGATTGTGACAGTTCTGATTATCTTGGCATTTTCATGTTGATATCTAGACCTGTGGGGTTCAGATAAGTTGTGAGTAAGCTCCCCAGCTTGTGGCTCAGTAGCAAAATCTTCAGTAATCAGAATGCAGCACATCGGGTTTTATTTTATTATTTTTGTTGCGACTACTGCTACTACTACTACTGCTAGTACTACTATTATTTTAAGTATCATCATCCCTCCTGTGTTCCTTATGAATAGTCAAATGCTTGAGTGTTAAAGAGAGAAAATCTTGGTTGTGTTATATCTTTTCCCACCAGACTGTGAAATGCTAACCTTATTGTTGATGGAATTCTTCAAGTCAGGAATCCAGTTTCCATTTCAAATCAGTGTTTTAAAAGAAGCAACTGTTTTATTGCAGTTGCTAAATCCTAATTTAGGAATGTGTTGTACAAGCATTTATTTAGTTCTTTAGTGGAGTTAATTACTAGTATCAGCCTATATCCTTTAGAAGGATTACAGGCTAGGTCACTTCAGAAAGAGACCTTTGCTTGCCTGTAAGATGTGGTTTTGATTGCTAGAACAGATTGCTACAGGTTTCCATTTTCATATGTTCTGCATTAAAGCTCACTGGCATTCATTCAACTTTTATTTATTCTTATAATTACCTCTCCAATGAAAGGACAAAAAAGTGATTGGGGACAAGAAGAATAATCCTGTACAAATTACTACTTCTATAATTCTTCAGAAATACATTATTGTGTTTTTACAACATGCCCAATATCTCCTAAATGTCCAAGACATATTTGTTGCTGCAAGAATCTTAGGAGAAGCAGTATTTCCTATTGGTTTTACTGTCCTGATTGCTGTATACTGTATATAACCTTACACAGCAGTTTACTAGTTTCTGCTGTACAAACTGAAAATGTACTATTTTCTGAAAATCTACGGTATTTTTTACAAGTCAGTTTACTTGCAGTAGTTCTCTTCTGAAGTCCTGGTTACGACTTTCATATATAATATTAAATTTATTCATGAACTGGCAGTTATTAGCGGGGAGGTGGTCGTGTATCCGTTCAAAGCTCTGACATGAGATGAGGTACTCAACGAGTGCCGTGATCTGCTGGTGATGGTGCCCAGGCAAGGAGATGAAGTTTTGGTCTCTCTTCTCCTCCCCCAAAACCAGTGAGAACCTCCTCAGCAGTCACCCTCTGACCAGTGTCTCGGTGCTTTCTGGTTTGCAAGGGTGTTGAGAAGTGCTTCCTCTGGACAGAGCAGCAGCTCAAAACATCTCCTGGAGACAGTGTCTCTGTACCTTTGTCACTGCGTTTGGAAGTGGGACAACCAATATTTGAGTGCCAGATTTTTAAGTGAACACTTTCTAGACCATCAAATGAGCTGTTCAGGCTGCCCCAAATGCAATAGTATTGTCTGAAGTGCTTCTGTCTGTGACCTGAGCATAAACACAGATATTGCAGCATAAAATTCCCCGTGATGGGCTGCCATAGAATTGCTCTCCACTGGGACCTCAGCAGTGTTTGAGTGATGCTGGGGTGTTAGGGATGGGCACGCTGTAATTTAGCCACAGTCCTTCAGACTTTGTGTTCACATGTGCAATGAGACATGTCAAGGATTTATTTACTTCCAAACTTAAATAATTCTAGAGATATTTGAGACAATTTCAGACATTTGAAACAGTTCTTGTGCTAAGAGATGGCTTTTTTCAGTAAAATATAATATTAAAGGCTGGAGTCCAATTATATCATTTTCTGATGAGTTGTTTCTTGTAATTGGAGCACAAGATGTTACGTGAAGATAACACACCTTTATTGTAAATGTAAAGTGGTCAGCTGTCTGGCTAATAAAGCGCTATGCCTGTGCAGGCTTCATCACTTTCACTGGACTGTATTTAATTAAGGTTCTGTGTGCCTAAAGGCGAAAACAGTGAAGTCTGAGGGATGGAATGGAGTGACTGGAGACGTGTACTTCTATTGGCATTTGCAATGTAACTAGTTAGAAATACCCTCTAAAATATGATTGATTCAGACAAATGTGCTGGTCAGGAAATTTTAAGTACAAGCGCTCTCACTGCTATGTACTAGTTCTGTTTTTCCACAAAGAAGTGAAGGCTACAATTGATTTTCTTTAAGCTTTGTATGCTTACATATTCTTTTCTAAAGTTTAAAAACAGGGCTATAACAAATCCATGTGTCAAAATGCACACTTTGGAAAAAGCAGGGAGTTGTGGGCTGAGAAAGGCAGCAAATTCTTAAACAGTCGAAACTGCATAAGATTTTAGAAGTAATTTTATGAAGTAGGATATAGAAATAGGAAACTATACAAGCTTTAACTAAAAAACCAAAAACCACAAAACAATGAAAAACCTAGTTTTGAGAGATTGTACAAGTTCAGATTATATCTACCACACGGCCCAAGTAAATATGGAAAGCCTTCAAAGTTTCTGCCTGTGTAAACTACAGCATTTTCATGGTTTTTCATGTTTTCCCAGCACATCACCACTTAAGACTCCTGAGCGAAGCTGTGTGACTAATTGATTTTGCATCTCACTGGCCACAATGAATATTGAAAAAATTATACTAAATGAGTATTTTAAAAAAATCTAAACCATAGGTATGACTTATACTTGCAGGTAGGAATCAAAGCCTTATTCTTTCTTCAAATACAATCAGGTTTTGAGCTTTCTAAATTTACCACCCTTCATGCTAATTGTTTATCTTACTTGCCTGGCAAAACCACTTAGACAAGATAATTGGGTGTTAGACATGATGGAGGGTCCATTTAAAATTGCAGTTTTTGTAAATGACGGGTCTGAGAAGCTCTGTACACTATAGTCAGTAATTTCTGTCAAATGCCAATAATAAGGACTCCGATTTCTGTCTGATAATCAAATTGCTAAACATATTTGCTGTTAAAAAAACTAATGTGACATTAGCCATAGCTATCCCTGTCATGGTTCTGTTCTTTGTTTACAGCGATTTTACATCATTCTCTAATAAAGGGTTCTCATTTTTAGCAATTGTGAAACCTTTTAGTGTCAGTCATTAACTAAGAAAAGATACAAGATGATTGATATATACTAGCTTTTTTTCTCTTTTTGGTGTTACGGATTGTCTCAAACAGTAACTTTGGAAATGTATTTAGAAATACAGGGGAAAAAAATCTAACTGACACGTAACTGACAGCGTACAATGAGACTGTATGGGTCCAGTCACAGCTGAAGTCAGGGAGCTTTTTGCCTTCTGCTTCCCCTGAAGATGGGTCCAAGAATTTCTCTTTTTAGAACTCCCTGTGGCATTAGGTCCTACCTACCCTGAGAAATGAAGAAACCTATCTTGCCTTCTGGAAATTTCTCCTGAGAAGTGTACTGAGTATATGCAATTAAAAAAGTAAATAAATTTCTCATGGCAGTAAATATGCTGGAGAGAGATAATTTTATTTATAAAGTAATTGTTCCTCTTCTGGAAATTTTGAAACTTGTGATTTCATGAACCTTTCTGACTGACAATGAAGAACTGTATTAATATGTCTTTACTAATGATTATATTTTTTACTCTTTTTTTTAACTTCACAGAAAATGTGCTATACCAGATCAAATCAAGTATCCCCTTAATCCAGTATTTTATTTTTTTTTGACCATTATGAATACCAGATATTCAGAGGAAAATTCAAGAACTATGTGCCAGTTACAAGATCAGCATCTGAAGTGAAGTGTGTATTGCTCAGTGTTTGTTAGATTTTATCCCTTTCAAAATGTGTATTTTCTTTAGAACTTCTTGTTTATATATAAACATCCAGTCTATTTTAGATGTATTTGTTAAGCATTTACCCTTAGCTAGTGACAATTTGTGACAGATTGAATTGAATTGCTGTTATTTCATGTGGCCACATGAAATCTATTAGAAGTAAAAAAAAAAGAAAGCCTGACTAATTTTTTTTAACTTGATTACACAGAGGATTTCCACTGTTGCAGGGATTAAGTTCTGTAACTTGCTGCAGGAACTTTTAGTAAGCAAACATCAGCCAGTTTCCAGGTGGCATTTGACAGATCTGTACACAAGAGGGCTGGGTGACACTGCTGCCCACGGCACCCTGGTTGCCTGGGATGGATGGGATCCTCCCGTTCCTGCATCTGACTGCCTGCAGTGATGTCAGAGGGCTTTAGATCCCTTTGGAAGCCAATTGAGATAATGTGGGCATGCAACTATCGTTAGGAAACATTCTGAAATCCTCACCGCCACAGAAATAAAACTTCAGACTTTCCTTCTGGAAAGATAAATATTCCTTCATTCTATAAAAATCTTCCCATTGCCCTCTATTATTTGCAGTAGACTTTAAGAAAAAAGTCATAACATTCATGATTCTCACAGGCTTAGCCATGAATCTGCTCAGTCATAAAAATCTGTAGTGAAGTTTAAGCCTTTGGAGACTGAAGGTGTGTGTGACTTCCAGAGCTGGAGACTGAGGTCTTTCTCACTGTCTTCAGCAGTTCAAACCCAGGAGGCTACAGGAGTGCAGATGTAGTCGGAACTGCTGTGGGATGATACACTAAACCACAAAATTCTCCGTAAGGTTGCAAGAACATTCTGTCCAGCCTTTTGCCTAGGCAACTGGGCTACACTTTTTACTTGGTTTCTTGCTTATTTAAGCATTCTTTTCTGTTACTTTTCTAACTCCTGAACCATCTCTTTATTTATCACATGCTATTCTTTTTCCTTTTATTATATTTTAATTTTGCACTCTTTAATCTTATGCTATTGGGGCATATCTACATGATCTGCTGAAAAGGCTTTTTTTTTTTTTTAATGGCTCTTCTATTTGTTCAACTGCTGATATTACACAATAAAAGGAACACAGCTGCCTGAGGTGCCAATTCATCACAGTGGGGTAGAAATAGCCCATAGTGGTAGGGTACTTTGCAGTGACAAGAAAAATAGCAGAAAATCTCAAAATTACTTCATTTTACAAGTGATTTATCAAGTTACGAGACAAGTAGTCTATCACTATTTGTAAATGGATTTCAGAATAAGGAATTCTTCATTTGCATAAGATAATGCAAATACTTTTACTTCATCCTGTTATTTTAACTATTTCTTAAATATATTCTGTACCATTTTCTGTATTTTCACCTGAACTGTTTGCAGAAAGAAATTTTCTGATAACACTGTACTGAAAATTACTAAGATAATTTAAATGTCAGCCTGATAAATGTAGCAATAATGCTATCTGATAGATTTACCAAGCATTTTATACAACATTTGTAAATATCTATTCTTACTGTGTTAGCACCCAGTGACCCAGAATAAGAATAAAACCTCCTATACGGAAGGCACAGCATCAGCAAATGGAGAGAGTCCTTTGGAAACAGAGAGTTCAAATAGAGAGCCACAGTTTGGGGTCTGAAAAATGAGGAGCAAGTGAAAAAAGAATTATAAAAAGGAGAAGGGAAAAGGGAAAGGTAAAGCAGACAGGTATGATTGCATGAGCCAGTGAGATTGTTATCAGCCTCCATTTGCCCTGACTTCATTTTCGGGGTGTAGCAAGATGAAGTAAGGTCTGTATTTCTTAGCGCATAGGGACAAAGAGAACAGCAGAATAATGAAATTGATAACAACTGACCATGTAACTATTTTCTATCTATTTTATCTTTCCTTTATTTCTTCTGAATGTAATAAAAATAATGAAATAGAGACATCTTCTTTGGAATAAAGAACTTTCAAGTTAATTACACATTGGTTAGTAAATCATACTGTTCCTACAACTGTACAATTATTAGATCATTACATAGCATATTTGTTGGACAGTATTTACTATTGAAGGTTCCCGCCAAAAAGACTCGTAGTAAATTTTATAAACTTGACAAGAGCTAGAAGTGACAAAGCATGATGCAGTTTCTAAGCTTAAATTAAAACCACAAAAGTTCAAATGAAATACCTTTATGAAATCTAAGATTCATTTCATCTATGCAAAACAAAAAGCGCTGATAGGTAAGGTAACATTTTCAGGAATTCCGCATAATAAGCCTGAACTCACAAACCTAAAGCACTCCTAAACAATGTCAGTGAAACTGGCAGCATTAAGATCTCTTTAGTAAGCTGATCATGACTAATACCTGGCTTGATGTTGCCACCCAGTGAACAAATGACAGGAAAGATGACAGGGAATGCACTGCGTCTCAACTTAATGCAAAAATAAACCATGATTAGAATACGAAGGAATTAAAAAAAAACAACGGAAGACATGAGGAAAGTTGGGAAAGTGGGAAAGATTGGCTGAAGTGTTCTCTACATTATTTATGTGAGTTAAGTGGAGCCTTGTCTGCCTGTGCAAAACTCCTTTACATGACGGGGCCCCTGACGCTGGTCAGACACTATCGTATGATTAATATCAACCTGAGAAGAGATGAACTTATGTTAAAAATTAGACAGAAAGGAAATCTGATTTTCAGAGATACATGATGTGTTGGACGAATATAATTTCCCAGGGCTTCTTGTACTTCTCTGAGATAGATGCTGTGCCTGTGGGGAGAATGTGCACTGGTGTGAGGGCCACTCTAGTAGATCCCAAATGCAATTAATCTGATGAGCAAGAACAGATGAGTTGCTGACAGTTTTGGTGCTCTTATTTTAAATTCTCTATCCTGTAGTGTATTCTGAGTAATTATCACCACCTCTGCAGGCATATTATCCCAAATGTGAACAGAAAAGGATATACTGACACATAATGCCAAACTTTTGAATACTAATTAGCAAGTAGGTGTTTCACTCCTTGTATTACTGTTCTAACGTGTTATGTATCTCCAATATACATAGCTGGCTTCCCCTACACCACTGGAAGCTCAGCTATGCTTTGTTGGTATTTCCTTACAGGTTCCATACATACAAATCCATTAGCTGGCTCTTATTTTTACAGTTTGTTTGAATGTCAAGACAGCCCATTTTTCTGGCCTTTGTTTTATTTATAAAGCAAAAATAATAAAAAATCATTGTTATTATTCAATTTGTATGCACACTGAACAGAATTGTGAAAGCAATGCAGTAGGGAGGCAGACAAAAAGAACTCAAAACAGAAAAACTGATCTTTGGAAAATAGTATTTCCTGTTCCCACAGAACTCAAGGACTCTTGAACTATAAAATATTTGTAAGAATAAATATGTTGTCTTATGAAATTATATGCTACAGCATTCCTTTTTTTTTAATGGCATTAAACTGGCAAGTTTCATTACTGACTCTGGGTTATTTTCTTTTTCTTTCTTTATGTATGCTGTGAACATATTTGCTTAGTGAAACTCCAAAACATGTATTTGACAGGTCTGGGTTTCCCTGTGGTGTTGCCTTCAGCATTGCACTTCAGTGAAATGTCCCCGGGTGGTTCCTTTGTGCATGTGACCAAACTGCTCTTGCAGTCACCAGCTCACCTTAATTCTTCTGTGAGCCTCCCAGGGGGGTTGCGTAGAAAGAGGACAGATGACAACAGGCCAGCTTTTGTAATCATCTCTGATGTACATGTGTAGTAAATACAAGAGCAAACTGAAAATATGCAAAACTTCATCCTTTTTTTTTTTTTAATGTTAATCTTTACTTTTAGCATGGCTGGCATGTGGCTTATACCATGGATATCAGTATTAGCTGTCCTCTGCCTGACAGTATTTGAGAGGAAAAGTTTCTATTGAACGTCCAACTGACAAACCCTTATGTATAGCAACTCTCAAGACAAATAGCTGTAATGCTTAAGGCAGGCTACAAAAGACTCTCTGAGGTCTGTCACAGCAGTGTCTGACATTCACTTGCAGAATGCACATAAAAAACCAAACGCACTACTTGATTTTTATTTTGTATTTAATTTTCAAATATTAATTTAAAGCTCATGAACAAGTTTTTAAATACCATAAATATAAATATTTTTCTTCTCCATGTATGCTTCTCAATGATTATACAAAAGAAAGACTATTTTGTTTTCTCTATAAACAACTGCCTTTTCTATAAATGTCAGTCCTGGTTTCAGCTGAGAGTTAATTTTCTTCCCAGCAGCCAGTGTGGGGCTGTGTTTTGGGTTTGTGCTGGAAGCAGCGCTGATAGTGCAGAGATGTTTTTGCTGTTGCTGAGCGATGCTCACACAGAGCCAAGGCCTTTGCTGCTTCTCGCACCGCCCCGCCGGCGGGATGGCTGGGGGTGTGCGGGGAGTTGGGAGGGGACAGACAGGGCAGCTGACCCCAACTGACCAAAGGGACATTCCATACCATATGACGTCATGCTCGGTTTATAAGGGGCTGAGGGGAAGAGNCTTGTGTTGCTTTGCTTGTGCACGCGGCTTTTGCTTCACTGATTAAACTCTTGTACCTGAACCCACGAGTTTTCTCCCTTTCACTCTTCCGATTCTCTCCCCCTTTCCGATGAGGGGGACTGAGCAAGCGTCTGCGTGGTGCCCAGCCAACGGCTGGGGTAGAACCACGGCAATGACTAAATATTATGCTTCAACTGTTATATTTACAATGAAAAATAAAATAGCTCTTAAAAGACTTAGGGGATCAGCATAAAAAAAATCAGTAAGTAATGACAGAGAAATACAGAATCAATAACTACAGTTCATAGAAGTAGTAATTTGTTTCCCAAGTCAAGAATTAGATATTAGGATAGCAAATAACCAAATAATGAGTAAAGGACGAGATAAGTCTATCTACAAAAATATTTGAATTGTTTTTAGTGCACTGTCCATCAGGCTTATTGGGGCAGGATTGTTAGGTAGAAAGGATTAACAAAGGAAATCATCAGCTCAGAAGAATGTATTTATTCAGGTGTATTACAGGAAGAAAGTATCAATCCCCTTGTCTCCTTTGACATTAAAGTTAGCATATTGACACATGTATATGCCATCATAACATGTAAAAAAATCCACGCCAACAACATTTAAGTAATACGGTGCATTCTTGAAATATTAATTTTTAATTCATTTTCTCTCCAGACAAAATTAAGTCCTTTTTACCATCATTTTCAAGGTAAGACTCAATTTCCTGTTGCCCATGAAAATACGCGGCTTTTCTGAGTGGCTGTTCTACTAAGTCCTAGGTTCCTTTTAAATTCTATGTATCAGACTCAAACGCTGTAACTTCAGTCCTTGTGCATGATATGGGCATGCACAGCTAATGCGCCCTATTTCATGCTCTTCCGACGGTCCTGCAGGAATTTCTGCAAGAAAATATCCTGCAAGCTGATGTAGGAATTGGAGGGAGAGCGTTTGGCTGTCCTTGGTGAGTAAGAATCTCTTTTTCCAGAATAACTTCCCTAACAGTATTCTGCTCATGGCTTCATACCCACAGGGAAATACGGAGAAAGCTAGTAAGAAGGACAGCATAGACTCAGTAGAGATGCCTTTGCCTGACTTGTTTGGGGATGGGTACCGGTGGGTGATAAGAGATCAGAGATCTGTAAGAAAGAGGCCATTTGGCTCAGTGTAAGGGAGGATTTAGAATGTACTCAGTAATCTATACAGTATTACATGGCAAAATAAAGATAATTTTGCGGTATCGAAATCTCTGCTAGAGCAGAGCTTCATAGTCTGCTTCAGAGAGAGTCATTTTATTTTGTAGTGTGAAAAAAGGACCAAACCAGGTAACTATTAGCTTTTTATAGCAATTTTTTATCTGTTTACCAAACCGCTACATTCTCAACAGAGTTACTTCCCTAGTTAAAATCCTACAGAAAAAAAAGGCCTATAGGAAAATATTGTTTCCTTGTTGTTTTTTTTCAAGCATTATTCTATGTAATGCAGAAAATACTATTTGCATTTTCTTTCCATTTATAAGGAAGTCTCTTGGTAACAAATGGAACCTTCAATACAATAAAATTTACATGAAACAAGCTGTCATTTGAGAACAATGTGGTTGGAATGACGCCAGTCAATAATAGATTGCATACCTCTGGTTAATTTATTAGCCACCTGTTCCAGAATCCATTACAAGAGCACATTAAGATGCTATCAGATTGGGGTAGTATCTTGAGCTTCAAGCCTTTGAGGATGTTTTTCATGTAAATTCACACTAATAGAAAACTGAAATGAACAGTAGTACATACTCCCCTCCATAGAGGAAAAGGGGGAATTCTATAGGTTACAATTTCTGCTTCCATCCTCTTTGAGAAATAAGGTTTTTTATGAAAACATTCTCTCAATTAAAACGGAAGCTAATAAAGAAAACTTGATAAGGCACACAAAGGTTGCTAATGTTAATGGAACTGAATGGCCTTTACAGACGCGGGAATGTTACAAAATCATGAGATATCACAGACTAATTTGTTTACTGCCTTTCATGAGAGAGAAGGCGTCATTTTCCATATGCATATTTCTGCAATTCAGAGCTTAATTTTTTATGATGTAGCTCCTCAGAGTGTATCAGTGTCACATACACAGTTACAAAGTGGAATTAGAAAATCAGAAGCTAAGAAAGTAGTAAGACGGAGAAGTGCACTGGCCAGATTGCCAGAGGAATAGAGATTTTAAGAATATGCTTGGACAGAAAAGGGGATGATCCTTTCTCTATCTGTGCTCATTTAGTCTGCACCACTGTGTATTGTCCGTACACAAATGAGACAATCGGAAAATGCACATTTGCTCTCAATCCTGAGAAGTAATACTGTTACGCTTAACATGCGGATCTCATGAAAACGATCCCGAAAAAAAGTTGATGCAGCAGGTTCCAGGAAGGAACTATCACACCTGTTTTTTTAGAAAAGGAAGGAGAGAGAAAACAGCAGAAATGGGAAGAGCATACAGCCCCAAATTAAATGCATTTTGAATAGTACTGATGGAAAATAGTAATGTGAAGTGAGTGGTCCGCAGTGGTCAGAGGCTTGGATATGTATCTCAGTTGAAATAAATGGCACATGGTGACTTTAGCGTTGACTCAGTACTGATTAGAGAGTAGTGACTACAGAGAATCAGAAACACATTTCATCGGTATCTGAATCTGTTACAGTGGTATCTTATTCAGATTCTTACTGGCCTGACACGACAAGATGATAGCCGAAGGGGTATTGCTGTAGGCATGAAGGTAAAGGGAGAAAAGCTGAAGGTGAGAATCCTAATTCAGCATCTCATCAAAAAGATTGTCCAAAAAAAAACCCATCTGTGATTAATGCAGGATACCACAATTACCAGAATTGATTGTTTAATCTTAGATGAGACAGCAAAAGAGTTTTCATGACATATCAGCCCTCTAAGTGGTAGACACAATTAAGTTTGTAACTGCAGGTTAAAATGCTAAAGCAAGAACACAGTTATAAGACAGGAATGTGTATTCTTTAAACTGCTTTACTGCTATCACTTACTTCTGGGTATAAGATGGACTTATACTGCTGAAAAAGGTATTTTGGGTAGTTTAATCTAACTCTAATGTTACTGCAGGATATTCTCAATTGATAGAGAATGATTCAGGTTTTGTACTTATGGCTATACTTGGTTTCAGCCAGAAGGAAAAGTAGCAATAAAGTGCATGGAAATTAGGGCCTGATCCTTTACGGCTTTTCATCTTGTATGGAGGTGTACAGTTTTGCAAAGAGAAAGGAAAATACTGTTATTCTGAGCTGATGTCTTTTAGCTCTCATACTGCATGAATGTAAGTACTTACAGAAGACACATTGCAATAATGAGTAAGACTCAGTATCTCCTCAAGGAACAGCCTCACTAATATGCCATTCTTTTAAAAAATGGTACAGATACTTGATACAGGCTCTACGAAGTCTCAAACATTACTCCAAGCCATCCATGCGTATTGCTTTCCTTCGAACGAATGAATGCTGAGAAGTGCAAAGTAAATAGATTTTTTTAGGAGTGATGGTGTAGGGAAGGATTGATACTCAGTGGATCATAGCGTTGTAGATCACAGCATTCTCTGCTTGTATAACCAAAGCAGAATGTATGTTAGTAACAAACTCTTATAATGCCCTCAAAAGCAGTGTCTTTGATGACTGGGTTGTAAAGTGTAAATCTTACATGACCAAGACAGGTGGCATCGACCTATCCACTATAAATACAGTAGGGCTAATGTCTCTCATTCCTTTTCTCCCTTTTGTTGCAGCATGATGTAAACAGAACAACTCCTTTGGGAATCTTCTTTTATTATGGTGCTTCCTCCTGGAACCCCAGTGACCACACTGTTCCTTGGCCAGCTAGAAATACTGACCCAAGCCTGAACAGCTCCTGTGGTTGTTCTTAGCTGCACTGAGGGCAAAATCTCCTGACCCAGACTGCCCCAGTGGTGTGAAGCCCATCTTTTTCTTCCACTGTCTGATGCTTGGCTTAGAGAGGAGAATGAATTTATTAAGACCAAGCAATTCTAAAAATTTCTGAAGAGTCAATGCATGTATTTTCATGTTCTTTACAATTTTATGTTATTATATTTCAAAATTGTAACCCATTATTAAAGTGGCACTTGTCTTGTAAATGATTGTTTGTTTTAACATAGTCCTACGTACTGAAAGGAAAACAAAAGATTAAAAGATCACTACTGAGTTATTTTTGTGAAAACATCTCATAATTCCTACTGGATTCAAAATGAAACTAAATTAATTTTAAAACAGTAATGCAGTACTGTTCCCTCTGCTGAAGTATCACCAAGATCAGCCGTGGAAGGCCTAGCTCTGAAAAATCATGTTCTTGTCAGATCAGAAACTTTTTACTTCAGATTCTAAGAACTAAGAACTAAGTTCTATCTCACTGTTCATTATAAAATATGCTACAGTAGTCATCCATTTAACAATACACAGGCCATATAAAGTCTGGATAAAATCAGAGTTTTTGGAGAAATTATATGTGAGCCTTTACATCCATGAACAATGGCTGGAAACTGAACAATTTGGTGTTGGCTTATAGAAAGGTGTATTTCATGGCTTTAAAAGTGCAGTTATAAGCAGAAGGCTTTCGAAACAAGTCCTGTCCTCTAAGCTGGATAGGCTCTTCTCAACATGAACAGAGCAAAATGGAATGTGTGTGTCTTCGCAACAGAGAGGTCTTCTGTGAACTATTCAAAACCTAGAGTGAGGTTAGAAAGTAGCTAATGAAAATACAGTTACTGAGACACTGCCTTTCCACTAGTGAGAACTTAGGGGAAGTCTGCATAGAGAAGGCATCTAGAAGACACATAAAAATGAGGACAGGGTTGAAAAGCAAAGAAATCCCCAAGTCATTGCCAGGAGGCTATTTAGAGGGAGGATGAAGAACTGCATCACCAGGACATTTTGCTGAAGGCTTCCAGTGCACTGGAACAGTTAGACTTTCACAAGAAAGATCAAGGCCTTCGCAGAACTGTGGAGATATTTATGAGTGCCTGTGCCTTATTCAGATTTAATACAAATAAATTTGCATATTCCACTTAATTTGCATGGATATTAACTCTACCTGTGAAAAAAATATTCTGAAGGCTTTAGCGAAGTGAGGACAGGCTTCCTTCACCCATTGTATTGCCACTCTTGGTCAATAGGACATTTCTTCTGAGGATGGCAGATGTTAGTCCAACCTCATGAATATGTTAGTATTTCAGCTGTACGTCCAAGGAGGTGAGAGGAGGTATGAAGGGAAGTGAAACACTCTGAATTCACTCAGTGGATACAAACCCTACTGACAGAATAGGAAGTTCACTACCAAGAGTGAAGCCTGAATTCCAGAGACACCGGTTTGTTGAAAGTCTTTATGGACATCACATAAAATGGGTCTTGCATTAAAGCACTGAAAATACAACTGCAGTATAATAGCATTAACAAAGTATAGTCTAGTGACTAGAAATAGAGGATAGGCCTGTCTTGACTCTGGGACCACATGGTTCTTCAGAGCTCCTCTGCATCAGCCCCTGAAGAGCAATATGGAATCAGTACCAGGGGACATTTCGTTGTAGAGCAAAATCAGGAAGACTCTAGTCTTCGAGTGCTTGGATAGATCTCATCTTGTTCCCCTCTTTCTTTCCTTCTCTGTAGCTGATGATCATTACATCCCTTCAGAAAGATAGGAAACATGGATTTTAAAAAACTTTGAGATCCAAAAATATATTATTAGTCAGCACAGGATGTAGAATTAGACCTCTGAAGCCCTTGTCTTGCTGTTCAGTACATTGCAGGACACACTCCATTGCCCAGGGGAGTATGTAAGCACATAGAATGCTGCTACACTTCCCAGACCATGTGCTGGCAGATCTGCTGGCAGCAGCCTAGGAGAAACCCAGTATATATTGTAGGCCGACATTATCCCTCTCAGAGCAATCTTTAGCTAGTAGGTTTTTTCTCTACCTCTTAAATGATTGTAATGTTATAATTATACGATAATGAATTTACGTATGTCATGAATGAATGGAGCGTGACAGATTGAGGGCTGTTAGGAAAAAAGTGGAAACGATGTGAAGGTATTAAATGTTGGAGAACAGAGAGAAAGATAAGGGGAGATGGTAAAGGACTTGCTGTAGGGTGAGCACGATGAGAAAGAGGGAGGCATTTTGTTGGTGGGGGGTTTCACACATACTTTGCACTAGCCAGTAGGCTTAGTTGTAGTCACTGCTGGGAAGACTTCTCAAGTTTTATTTTCCTGTATAATGAAGATGTGTCCAAAACCTGTAAATTTTACAAAGCTGCTGAGGAAAGATGTATAAATGTATCCATATTTATAATTTTAATTTAGTTGCCTTTATATGAATGCATTTCTACTCTAAGTTCTTTCTAGAGTAAAGTAATCTTTTCATCATATGAACTAAGTGTCTCACACAACGGGATGCTAATAATAGTATCTAATCATTAGTCCAGAAATCAGAACTCTTTAAATATTAAAAATTATATGTCCATTAAATTTCATACACATATTCATTTAGACTCAGCTCAAGAAAGTCTGTGATTCAAACCAAATGCTACTTGTTTCACTGCTTACTATACCCCTGTGTCTATGTGTTACAAATTTCTACAGTTCACTTTACCAAGGAAGTGAAGAGGCTCTGCTTGTATAATAGGAAAATAACAGTAATAGCCTGTACCTTTATAAGTATTGAAAGCAGCGTGTTCTCTCCTGCCATTTAGGCTCAAATTATCCTACGTTTCAGGTCTGAGTGCTTATAATCTTTGCAGAGGAGCTAACGCTGGGACTATCTACCTTTGTTTGCCAAGACCCCAGCTGGTGTCTCTCCTGTGCTGAAATCCTTTTGATGTATCACCTGGCCAACTAAATAATGAGTGCTGGGCAACAGCTCAGTGTTGTTCCCAAATCTGGTGAAGTGTCAGGGCATGATCAGGGTTAAGGGAACGCATGCCGTTTTCTGAGCTGGCAAAGCAATGAGCAGTGCAGAATAAGTGAAAAAAATCTGCCAGTTAAAGTGCAGTAAGCAAGCTCTTTCCCTGTGAATCACTGCCATGGATAATGACGTACTTCAGAGAGTTCAGAGCTGGCATTACAAAAACTCTTCGGGTTGACAAATTCGTCTTGGGTAAAGCAACAAATGAGCAGTTCACAGGCAGGAAAGTAAGTGACAGGACAAAAAGCAACTCTCTGCAAGGCTTACGAGGCAACTCCCTTCCTCTCCTCCCTTGCAAGATGCAAGTTACATAAATATTCAAAATAAACACCTACCTTGAAGGTTGGATCCAACCCTGACTATAAATTAAAAATAGTTTTAAAAAAATAACAAAACTGGTGGGGAATAAAGGGGGAACACAGCACAGCTGTCACCTTTTCCTTAAAACTGAGTAAATATTTGCCTTATCAAAGTATCCTTTTCCCTTAGCTTTGCTTTGGGTCACTGTGAAAGTAGCAGATTACAAAGCCCCTGAAACCAAAGGATCCAGGGAGATCCATGGATCTCCTCCTCTTCCTATGAGGGTTCCCCAGTCAGGAGATTCTTCACATTTCCTCTTCCGAGTGACTAGGGAAGGTTTGGGAGAGAGGTGAGATGTGTGCTTGTCCCCCTAAAGAGGAGAATGTGTAATAGCTTGTCTATGTTTGGAAATTATCTGAATAGGTATTGCACCATAAATTATTCCATAGAAGCTGTCTTTATACACACATTATTGTGAAATATTTGTTGCATGTTCTGACTAGAAAAAATATTTTTTTCTAAGATAGGACATCCACACAGGCAGCTAAATAGCTAATTCTTTAATAATCATTCTTGTGAGGTGACCTAGATAGACAGCTCCTTATCACTGTTCCAAGTGAAGAAAAATGTTTCATTTTTAACACCAGTTGTGCGAAGGACGTAGTAAGTTACACTCACCCAGTGAAGTTCAGTATGAATATGCATATTGATTTAGTGATCCAACACTGCTTGAGATTTAATTTCCATAACAGTTCAAGGACATAAATATGTTTTGTGGTCAGCGTCACTGAGTTACTCAGAATAAAATATAAAGGAAACCTACGTGTGAATGGTTTGTAGATGTTATAGGTAACCTAGTCAGTTATTTAAATGATTCTGTCTTTTCCCTTCTAGCACAAGTTTTTGAGTGGGAGGAAAGAAAGTAATATCTTGCTGCAAAAATGCGCAGCAGTCAGTTGGGCTGTTATACATGGACGATACTGATGGAGTTAATTGGGCTGCAATGTGTAATGGAGATAGACTTTTGCTCACCCCGTGTTTACTTTCCACTTACCCTGTACTTCTCATTTATTAGCAATTTAGTTCAAAATCCATGTCCTTGCTTCTTTTCTGTTCATATTAAACAGATTTCTTGCAAGCAAAATTCTTTGAAGTTTAATAGTATTGGTGTTTGGATTTATTTCTCTTCAGTGAGTTAAAATGTGAGGCCTTAAATATACACATTTGGGAAATGAGGGGGGCCAAATGAATCAACAGACCTCATTCTCGCTGTCATTTAGTAGTCTGTTCTCCTCAGGATGCAGTATAATGATTCCTAAATTATTATCTGAATTTGCTAAATTAAGATAGGCTGTTCTGTAGGATGAAAAATAAATGCGGATTTAAAATACCTAAAGGGAGGGTGCAAAGATGACAGAGCCAGGCTCTTTTCAGTGGTGCCCAGTGACAGGAGCAGAGGCCACGGGCACGAAGTGAGGCACAGGAGGTGCTGGCTGAACATCAGGAAACACTTTTTTACCGTGAGGGTGACCGAGCACTGGGACAGGTTGCCCAGGGAGGTGGAGTCTCCATTCTTGGAGATACAGGCAGACAGTCCAAGTCATCTAAGGATGCAGAGGGTTTCTCTGGGCACCTAAGTTCCCTGCTGACAAAATTCTTAGCTTGCAGGAATATTTCCTAGTATGTGGCAGGTGTGAGGTTTATTTATTAGTTTTCGTAAGGCAGCAGATTGACTGTATAGCCAGCATTTGCTTTTCTCACTATCGCTTCTTAATTTTCACCCTCTGCAGCAAGAGCTGATTTGCAGTTTCCCTTTAGACACTCAAAGTCAGTCCTGTCATCAGACCCAGGCAAAGTCAGGAATTTGTTCAAAAGAGGCTCTTTCCCAGGAGCCAAGTAAAAAAGTGTTTAGTCCAGAGTTTAAGTGCTTGGAAGCTCCTCCAGAATGCATCTTCTGTTTTCATAATTTCAGTTTTTTTGAACAGTCAAAACTACTATGTAGATACAAAAGCTTATTTACAATAGTAAACAAAACAGGGGTTTTTAAATTTGCCTCCTTGCATTGTCAGCTTATGATATGTAAAGTAGCATCAATTTTTATAGGATTTAGTCTGGTTTGAGATTCTACCTTTCCTATTTCATTATTACTTCATACATAGTCATGTTTGTTTCCTGTAATCCTTTGCAAGGAAGTGACTAAGTTAAATTAAGATTAATTTCCAACTAAAAATGCCTTGTCCTTTCACAGTAAGAGACAGTAACTTTGACAGAGAATCTTCTTGTAGGCAATGAAACAGTGGTACATCTCTCATTAAAAAAAAAAAAAAAAAGACTAGCATTTCATGTTTCTTCAACATAGTAATTGAATAACTGCTGATACCTCTATTCAGATTAAAGCAGGGTTAGATTCTTATGTCAGCAAAAAAAAAAAGTAGTAATTTAATTCACACTTGACTGTTTGACCCAACTCAGTGTGCATGTATCTGCCATAAAAGAAATCTGCCATAAAAGAAGTCTAGTGATCCTAGGAAATTAGGACACTTCTGCAATGATTCACCAAATAAGCTAAGAAACCTGTCTGATAACTTCAGTAGGAATAGAGTGGCACACCATGCAAAGGCCAGGCCAGGCCACAAAGAAAGATTTGTATGGCACCAATACCAGAGCATGTCTGATACTGTTTCAAGTTATTACTTTGTGTGAAGTTATTCTTGCTATTTTAAAAGGTGCTGGGTTATGGATCAGGCTGTGTGAAGTTGGAAATTGTCTCCTTTAAAAGAGATGAAGACTACTAGGCTGCAGCTTAAGTCTGAACAATTTTATGTTACTTGACCTAGAATATTTTTTTTATAGGCAGGAGACAGAACTGGGGCTGGCGTGAGCTCCTGTTTTTGCAGACTGCACAAAAATCTGCCTATATTTAACCTGTGTAAATATCCAGGTAACTGAGTGCCCAGCACTTATGAAAAGCTGTGTATTTAGAGGACAACATGAGCTCTTAAGAAAAAAAAAGTCTGTACACCACACTTCAAGACATAGTCTTCAGTTATTTAGTTTGCAGACAGACAGGGACAATTTCTGAAACCGTGGCTCCAATTTCCAAAAAAGGGAATTTGTACCCTTTTTTTTCTGCCCAGCCTCTGAGAGAATGCACATATAGCGAAGCGCCATATGGTTGATATGACCCCATGTTGTCCGCTGATTAGTTTTCATTAAGTTTTGAATTCCTGTATTGCAGACTCTTCTTTTCTCAGGCTCACAGATAGATAGAAAAGCTAAGGCACAGAGGCAGGAGGCAAGTGACATTTCAGACTTACAGCAACACAACAAATCTCAAGAAACCTGTTTAAAATCTGGTCCTGCATTATCCTCCCTTTCCCCTCTCTAGCAACTAAGGCTGTACTTTAGCATTCATCTGAAACCTTTTAGCGCTGCAATTAAGATTTTTAAAGTCCTGTTCCTTTCTAAGAGTCTAGTAAATTACATGGTAAGAAGTATATTGAAGTATTTAATCATTTAACAATTGATGAGTCTAATTAGTTTGTATTACATAGATGCATTTTAGGACTTCAGTAATAAAAAAACTTCTACTACACATTAACCCAGAAACAGAATAGAAAACAGCTGCATATATGTATGCCACAGAGATTGAACTGATTCTTTGGTGTTGCCTTAAAGAAATAAAACCTGATAAATAATACCGTAATGCCAGCCATATTTCATTTCACTTCAGTAATAAAATGGATGAAGAGACCTGATTAACTGTAGGAAGGAATTTCAGACATCCATCACCTGCTAAAGATGACTCCAAATATTACTGTGGGAGATTCTGACCAAACCCACTATTTCTGTTCAGGATTTTTATTCTGCTGGACAAATTAATTCATGCAGACTCCAATACTAAGATCAGTGGGAAGCATGAGAAGACAACAACATTGGTGTACTTTCAGACCCTCATGTGAGAAGACATATGACAGGCATTATAGTGTGGCTTGTTGATTTCTTTCCTATGTCATGTACAACACAAATAAGGTAAATTGGTTGGATTTTGCTGATGATAAATGGCCTTTACTTTTATAAACATTTCAGTGCTGTTTTAGTAATGAGGAGCAGACGCAATTTATTGTTTTGTATATTGCTTCGTTGTTAATGCCATTCCCAAGACAATTTCTCAAGTAATTCTGATTAAGTAAAAGTTAAAATACTCTTTGCTACTATGCCCATAGAATGACACTTACTGAAGATATAGAGCAAAAATAATGGCAAGAGCTAAAATGCAGAAGACACAAGTCTTAACAGATAGAATTTTTATGTTATCCCTCAACCACTTAAACTGAATTTCTAGTTTATATTGTAGAAAGCTTCAGGAGGTAGATATGGGAGGGGGGTTGTTTGTTGTTTGTTTTTTTAAATGCAGAGCTGGTGGTTCAGGAAGATTGGCTTCAGCAACTCTAAGCATTACCTCGGCTTTCAGATGTTTATTTTGATATGCTGTTAGTCAATACTGCAATCATGACATTTTATGCTGGAGGCTGGCATGTCAATAAGCCCCTTATTCTCTACAGGCAGTACAGTGGCATTTGCTAACATTTTCTATAAGTTTTCATTGAGCTGTTAGTGTGTGAATGTCACTAACTGAAGAAAATTTTAAATTAAAAAAAAATGTCAAATTCCCAGTTTTTGCTTCCGTCATATATGATTTAGGATATCTCTGATTTCTATAGACTATTTTATTGAAGCAGTCTTCTCGTTCAAAATGTGGTCTTAATTAAACGCATACCAAATACAGTGCGAAGGTGAGATTTGTATAGGGCTATATCTTCCTTAGCGTGTAAACCATTTCCTTATATCTTTGCGACTTGTACTATCTGAAGAATATTGTTTGCTATCTTGAATTATACAGTCTTAGTCTTTGTTTAATACTTGAAGCAAAAGAAATGCTTAAGTGCTGTCTTAATCTAGGTCGTATTCTAACATGTCATCAAAATAGTGTTTTTTATCATTTTCATCCTGTAGTTTTGAACTGATAAAAAGCTACCCTCTTCAGATGCCTTTGAGCCTTTCTTTCAAATCAACCAGTGCACCGACTCCACATCCTCCCCCTCAGCTAGATCTACTGCTGTGTCCTCTCTCTGCTTGTTGTCTTCTGCTAATTTTCTCTTTGTCTGGAGTTTCTCTCCCTGCTCTTCCTCTTTCAACTGAGCATGCAGTGTGTCAGCATTTCATGCTTTTTAACCCAAAAGCTTCATCCCTCCACACATAATAGCTAAATCACTGGAGAATATATGCGCTGTGGCTGAATTTCTGTTTGGACTTCTCTTATTAGATCTGTGCTTCTGAATACTGTATCTGTTTCTGTCTTAACAAAGAAAGTGGGTTACTAAGACATACAAACCAGTACATGAAAGGGGGACATTCTGCTGTAATTCCCAATATCAGATGTTCCGAGGTCATGCCACCAGTTTGATTAAGATATATCAGGCATGAATTAAGGCTCTGGTGTTGAACTAGTAGGAATAATAGGAAGGTAGGAAGAATGTGTAATACAGACTACTGGTTTAGTTCCCAGCATGACATAAAACTTGTGAGTTACGGGGGTTTTTTCTGCTATATTGTGTAATGAAAAATTACAATGTACCTATCACAATGTAGATTCCACTGTGACAAAGGTACATGTTTTAAGAAACATCAGTTTTAGATCTTTGCCTTTTTTTTTTTCCCTCCAAAATTTAGAAAGTAATGTAAATTTACCTCAGAAAGAGAATATTGATGCTATATTTTGGTACCACATTTGCAAAATCCTAGAATGGGAACATGGCTTTTTAGAGCCACAGCAAATATGATCTGGGACCATGCTGGCTTAAGATAAGAAATATTGAGTGACTTCCCATTCAGTGAATATGACTCATTCTATTCAGTAACTGAAGTGGTGGAATAATAGATTCATGCATGTAATTAAGAACTGTATCATGGTTTAAATGCATAACATTTAATTTGGTTGATGGCCAGCCATAATTCTGAACTCTTCTTAATTTCGAATGGTTTACTCTGCAATCTTACCTTCTAAATATAACATTATATGGTTACCGATGATAACAAGACTGATACAACATTACCAACTTATACAGTTTTATCATAATTCTTAAAGTAATAGAATCATAGAATAATTTAGGTTGGAAGAAACATCCATGGATCATCTGATCCAAGCCCCAATCAAAACAGGTCTAATGAAATCAAGTTGCTCTGGGTCCTGTCCATTTGAATTTTGAATATCTCCAGGGATAATCATAGAATCATAGAATCATTAAGGTTGGAAGAGACCTCAAGGATCATCCAGTCCAACCGTCCCACCACAACCTATTACCCACTAAACCATGTACTTCAGTCTCTCTGGTCAACCTATTCCAATATTTGACCACTCAAATGATGCAAAAAATATTTCTTTACATCTAACCGAAATGTAATGTGCTGCAACCATCACTTCTCATCCTGGCTTCATCTTCTCTAAACCATCCCATTTGGTAGTGTAGACAGCAATAACATCTCTCCTGAGCTATCCTGTGGTTTAGCAGCCCTTTCCCTCCAGTGTATTAGTCACTCTTGCAGATTTGGAATTGACCACAAATTTCCTGAGAGTTTATTCTATTCCATTGTCTAAGTTGTTAATGAAGTCATTAAGTGAAATTGGCCCGAGGAAAGTGAGCATTTTGGGTGTGTTAGCTACTTTTTTTTTTCCCCAAAAAACCTCTAAAACTGTTTTTACTCGGCTCCAAAAATTGCGTGCCTTTGAGGATGGTAACTGATGATTGCTGAGATGCGTTAGAGCCCTAGGGTTTCTGGTATCATCCTGTGATTGTACTTCGAGGTGTCTGCTATCATCCTATGCCTGTATTCCTTTATGCTGCTGTTAATTCTGTGGTCATATATAGTTCATTCAACGTACAGTAACTCCTTGTCGTTACTGTAATTACTGTAATTACTAATACTGTCTATTAGTAATAGAATATATATATGACACAATGCACTGCACCACATAATCGTACAGAGCTAAGCAAAAGCTAAAACAAATTAGATGAGGACAGGTCACCTGGTTCTGAGATAGCTGCTGTGATTAGCTGCATTAGTTACAGCTAACCAAGCTAAAGTAGATCTTCAGACAGGCCAAGATAAGTCCAGAGATCCGCGATGTTAACTTAACCCAAAGTCCAGCCTGTCACTAGCAATGGCAAGATCATATTTACTGACCTCAGTGTACACATAGTGGTAGACTTGCCAGATATGCTTGAACCCAAATTTGGATACTATATTTATCTTTTCTCTAAAGTATTCCTGATAGGTATTCTAATCAGTAGAGGTACCTGGTTAATCAGCCAGACATCTCCTACCACATGGTAATGAAATCTTTCTTCTGGGCAACCTCCAGCTGGTGAGAAATGCATTGCATACACCATAGAGAACAGATTTGAGGCAACTCCATGACATCCCGCATGACACATAAACGGAAACTGAAGCTCTCCAGGCTGTGCCTGTGGGTCTGCATTGCCTCAGCTTTCAAATCGAAGACAGGCAATGTTGCTGGCATGAGGAACACTATGCAGAGAGGCTAAAATAGCCAACAGATCTGAAGGTGAAAGGCAGTGCAAAAAAATTACTTTTATCAGTGACCACAGATTTAAGCAAAATGTAGAAGTGCTGCCTAAAAGGTTTGGGTTTGTGTTTTTACAAAACTGCATGATTCTTAATCAGTCTTTTTTTTCCAGAGACTTGATTCGTGAGTTGTTGAATTAAGCAATGCTTAATTCACTTATTCAATTGGGCTGTCAAGCACTTAGCAAACTTTAAGAATGAACTGAAAGTGGTTGGATGGCAGATCTGAAGAGAAATCGACCTTGTAGATCTGTTAATTTTCTTACTAAGACCTCTGATAATGCAAATTGCTTAAATACTGTTCTTTCCACTGAGGAATAGAATAAAAGAATCACAGGCAGAGAGCCCAGCTCCAGATCACATGGAAGAAGTAAACCTCATAGTTTGAACTACTTAGCTGTTTTCAAACTTGTTTTCCCTATATACAGTGATGGAAAACGTAGGTTCAGTACATATATTTTCCAGGTGAAGCATGTAGTTTCATTTAATTCACAATTAATGTTGCCCAGGGAGGTGGTGGAGTCACCATCCCTGAGGGTGTTTAAGGAAAGGTTAGATATGGTACTTAGGGACGTGGTTTAGTGGGTAATAGGTGGTGGGGGGATGGTTGGACTAGATGATCCTTGAGGTCACTTCCAACCTTAATGATTCTATTCTATTCTATTCTATTTACCTATGTATTTATTAGATTAACATAATTCAGCATCCACAGTTAAAGTGATGCTTTAGTGCCAATGTATTATTATGATTGGCTATGGTGTAGATTTTAGAAAGTTTTGTCAGTTTTTTGTGAAGTTTTGGCCTGCAGGCAGAACACCTAGTTCTGAAAGCAGTGAGCCCAGTGACGCCTCGTGTGCTGTGGTTTCAAGTCTCAGGCACTCCCGTGTGGGTTGTCTGGTGTTTTGTAAGGATTGAGAGCAGCCTTTTATTCAGAAAAGGTTGTTAATAAAAGCTTTCTACTCTGCTGAACTGCTTAGTTAATACTTGTGGAAACTTGATACCTTGAAGTTTCCCTGTCTTTGGAAATATTCAAAACTTGACTGGAGAAAGCCCTGAAAACCTGATCTAATTGGGCCCTGGTTTGAGCAAAGGGTCAGACCAGGCGCCCTCCAAAGTACCCTCCATCCCAAATTATTCCATTTCCATGTCCAGTTTGACTGGGGTTGACCTGCGTCTCTGAAGCCTCTGAGGAGATGCTGACAAGCAGATGTATGACAGGACGTGGTCATCTTATTTTCTACAATCTCAAGCTAACAATAAACAGGGTTATACAAGTACTCTAAATTTAGATAGAAGTATTGAGCCTCTGCAAGATGCATTTTTTATAATAAAATGAAAAAAAAATCTGTATGAGGTTTTTTGCTTGCATTTGAGTTTTGTCTCATGTGATTAGCATTTGCAATTTGATTTTAAAGAACACTGACGAAATGCAAAAATATGCAATAAAATGTATTGGTTTAATTAGACTGATTAACAGGATTTTTTTCACAAACATCTGGTACATGCTTATACTACAGGAATAGGAGGATCCCAAAAGATACTAGTCTATAAGCAAAAAAGGATTTACTAATCCGCTGCAAAAGAAATTTTGAGTTTTATTTTTTTTTCTTTCAGACATTTGGGTAAATGAGTTTAAATAGGGAAATTAAGATTTCTGAGGAGGTCGAACGTAAACCTCGTAAATCTGAGAGCAATCTTATGAGCTACAGAGAGCTCCATACCTGAAAAATGCTCACTGCAGTAATTACAAGACCTTCTTTATATGTTTCTCTGTGGATTTTTTTATGTAGAAAGGGAAAGACAGTATAGGAGCAGAAGTTGTTGTCATCAGCTTCTGCAGATCTTTCCCAGGCTGTGTAGTGACTACAACTATGACTCAAGTGTGTCTTATGGTAGAGAGTAGAGATTAAGTCATCTTTGTGAGCCAGCTCAAGGCTAAAGGGTCTCTGTTGAAAACAGCCTCTTGCCCTTCAGGTTGTGTAGTTGGGGGGATCTGTGAAGATTAGAGTATGTTGTTGAAAATATCACTTCCCCAGGATTGCTTGTGAGTTTACACATAGAGCCATGCGGTCGTTGTGACATTTTGATTTTTCACGCATCTCTCTCTCGTGTTTTGTCCCCAGGTATAATTAACTAACTAGTTCTTATTTGCCAAGAAAGTAGCAGTTAGTAACAAAGGGATGCTGTCTCATTTGATAGGGTTTTTTTCCCCCCCATAAACTTGAGAAAAATAAACACTGGTAGAAATTTACCCAAATGGTTTTATACATTTCTGTTGCACAATGCATTTTTTCAAATTTTTTCAGAGAGGGCCAAAACCTCTGTTACATGGGCCAGGAATGTTATAGACAAGGCTGAGCGCCCTTTCCTTGATTTCCTTTTCCATAGCATCCTTGCCAGAATTGGATAAGTAAAGAGGATTTCCTATCTTTGAGAGAAAAAAAAAATCATGCAAGCATAAAATGATTTTAAGGGATTCTTCTGAGCTCTCAGAAAGCAACATTCGCTCTCCTCAATCGCTTTGTGATTTCTAAGCATCAATGTTTGTGTGAGTGCTGAGCTAAATTATGTACTATATTCTGCACTGTCTTTGTGGATATTTATCGTATGGATGTCATACTTCACTGTCATATTTCTAAATTTAATCAATTTTGAATAATGCATTTCATATTTGCTTTTTTGTATATTTACTAATGACAGAAAAAGACATGTTTCTGAATGTATTGCCTTGGCAAAAGCTGAGGTTTTTGAAGCTATTTAACCATCAGCTCATCAAAGACAATAAGTATTACCCTATTTTACCTTTATTGACCACATTCAGTTGAATAAGATTCCTATCAGATTTGGAGAAACAACAAACCATCAGTCATACTCTGAAATAACTATGTCTGCTCAGTAGTTACAGAGAGAACTGACACAGGCCGGTGTGGTTCGGCACCACAATTACGTTAGCTCTACAGTGGGTGGTTGAGTGAAAAATCTCATTTCAAAACCTAGCTGATTTTTTTCCTAGCTGTAATAAAGTCTTAAAATGAAAAAAACCCAAACATTTTTGATGTAATGTACTCATATCCTTCGATGTGAGGCTTTTCCCCCACTTTCTCTTTAAACAGCAATAGAAGATATCAATAATAACTATCGTAGGAAAACTTACAAGAAAATCTTCACAAACAGCTTTCTTTTACTAGCACTAACTGTATTTTATAAAATGTTTTACTCTCCATTTTTGTCTCCATCTTAAAGCTGTAAAGCAGCTCAGGCTATAAAAATATACCATTTTATATGGTCCTAGAAGGACTAGAGGCATTTAGGAATAGTATTGTGAATTAATGCCATTTGTCTTTAGAGTGAGAAGTCAGCTTTAAGAGTTTTATCTGTAGTTTACAACATTATAAGTCTAGTCTCTAATATCAGTTCAAATATGCTCTTTTCTCTGAAATTTCTTTTTTTTTCTCTTTCTTTTCAAATAAACATTCTGTCCCACTGATAAGACAAAAAAGGAATCAAAAGCTTCACTCTTCTCAGTCCCCACTTAAAGAATTACCCACGAGTAATCCAGTTCCACCACATTTCTGTTTTTTCCTGAAGTGTGAATAGTGCTGCATTGAAAACAGTTCTGCTAATATTCCATGTCTAGTCTATACTTTCGTTGAGAAGTCTTTTAACCTAAATAAAAGCAGTGAATACAGGTAGCAGGAAAATCATTATTGTATACTTCTCTAGAACAATAAGGTGTTTTCCCACTTGGTGATTATCCTTCATTACTTATGGATACCCGTCAGTACTCAGCAAGTTCCTCTGGCTAGTCCAAGGGCAGTGCCAGCTTCTCAGCCATCTTTCCCAGTGTGTGAGCAATCACATCATCAGACTGACTGTATTTGGGTCTATAAAACCACACTACAATGGAGTGAAAGCTGCTTATGTATGTGCAGAGTACCAAGTGTTAAAGACATGAACATGAGCTCATGTCACCTCACTGTAAATATGGCTGAGACCCAGACTAGTCAAAAATAATCAATAGGTTAAACTTTAAAAATAAATTTAGAAAAATTTTAGCTTTTAGTACCTGAAAGAAAATTAAATGCCTTAGGTCTGCTTCTTAACCATGCATACTGAAATACAATATAAGGAATATTCATATTATCTACATTTGGGCAGCTCCATTATGGGCTCAAGACAGCCAACGTTAGTGTCCACCCACAGCTGCCCACATGGCCCAGGAGTGATATTGTTTGGGTCTCCTTCAGAACGTGCCCAAGTTAGGTGGTGGGAGAGCCCCTGTAGTATGCTCCAGTATACTTGTGCCACACCTATGTCTTTCACCAGAAAATACTGGGGTTTGTCATAAAAGAGTTAGCAGCAGGCTCAGGACACATTTCAAAAGCAGTAATGATTTCTAAGCCTTTCTGATTAAAGCTTTCAGTTACTTGGCAGGAAAAATATATCAAAATCACTGGAAAAGTCATGTAACATGAAATGCTGGGGATAATGTTGGTGAACTAATCTCAAGGATGCAGTGAAACCTTTTTTGGAAATGTGCCATTTTATTATGCCTCTGCTCCAGTCTCTGAAAACAAAGTGTTTGATAATTTTGTTGTTAAGAGGGGACTCAGTCTTGAAATTTAATCTCTAGTGTCTTTTGGGAACTGTAGACTTTAAAAATACTGCTATTAAAAAGACATGGGTGGCCTGGCACTGGCAGTACAGTACAATTGACCTCACATTGCTTCATCTGCACAGCTATTGATTTTTCTTTTTCTCTTCATTTTGACATTTCACATGATTTAATCCAAGATTCATCATTTCGGAAATGTCAAGTTTAAGGTAGTTTTTTTATTGTTTGGGTAGAGTAATCTTTGAAATGGTTTGCTACTTACCTTTTTTTCAGACAGTCGGCTAAACGCGTGGGCACTGAATCAACTCAGAATTGACTGAGTGTATTTTTTATTTCTTTCATAGTGTGTTCCAACGTGCCTTTTTACTGAGTAGCTAATTGTATCAAAGTCAAAGATAGCAGCAGTGTTTTGAATAGATTTCCAGCATCTCAGCACATTTCATGAAAAAAAGCTCTCTGGGGATAAAAGCCTCTATGCAACATTACACTGTGTGATGAGAAAGCAATAGAAAGCAAGCGTGGAACATACTAATGGGTGCAGTATATATTACAGAAATAACAGATAGCATTTCTTGACATTTATTCGGCACGTAATAATTAGAATTATAGTCAACAGATGCATGGGGCACAGGAGGACTAGGAACCTGAATGGAAACTGGCGGTCTGAGCGCAATAGAAAAAAGTAAGCAGCACCGTGAACTTGAACTTGATGGTATGGGGCTGGTGCAGCTGCCTGGTGCAACTTCATTCCTGTTTGCTCTCCAGATACCTCTGATAACATCGAAGGGGTTCCAAAACACAGTGCAGCCTTGAATGTCTAAGGGGTGCTCCAATACTGTCCGTCCAGTGCTGAACGACTGCTGAAAATAAAACTAAATGTTTGTTCACTGCATGTGTCCCACCAAACCCTCAGAGCCAAACTGTGTGACCTATCAAGAGACGTAAGGTGTGTGCCATACTTCAGAAAGCAGAGAGGAGCTGTCCACCAGGAAATTACAGCGGTTTTCTCCAGGTTTAGGATTGCATTTTGACACAGGACTGAAATCAGAAGACATGTGTCTCCCAGGACAAACCAGGGAGATTGCCTATTGCTGTCTTGCTTTCTCCCATTGCTGTGAATTTGTGTTATCTAGCAGCCCTTGTGGCAGCCCTGCCCCACTGCCAGGCAGGAGATACAGCTGCCCTTGAACCATGTGGGAGCTGCTTATTTGGGTCCTGAAACAGCCCAGGAGCCTGGGGCTGGTCACTCCTGTGGAAACCCACCCGTGCCTTGTTTCGAGACCCTACCACTCACCTCCTCATGTCTTTTTACTGATTTTTCTGGATCTGTCAGAATTCATTTACTTAGTCTGCTCTCTCTTTACATCACAGTTCCCTGTAGTACACACTACATCTTTGTCATACCCCACAACACGGCATCTTGCCTCAAGCCGAGACTGGCTGGTGCTTGTTACCTTCAGCATTTGCTGAAATGCTCATCTCTCGCTGTCCTTCCCAGTGTGTTACTCCCTGATGGGCAGCATTATCTTCACGTTACTTGCAAACTTTCTTCATGGTGAGTGAGGAGAGATACACAACGCAATCCTGTGGTTTGAGTGTCTTACTGGAAGGTATATAGGTGATATGATAAACAGGGTAAGGGAAAAGTCTTTTGAAACAGTAAAGTGTGTACGGTTCACTTATGCTGTGGGGGAGCTGAAATTAAAGTGGTGATTTATGCAAGCAGAAACAGTCAAAAGAACCATGATAAAACATATTTCAAAGAATGTATTATCTCATGGAATGAAGGTTGATCAAATAATTTTTGGAAGGCCTTTCTGTTCTTTGTCTACTATGTATCTACCATTACCTGGGCATGGCGGTAGCTGCATAAAGCTTCGTCCAGTTTCTGTGTCCTCATCATTTTATTATTTAATACACTTGCTAGGATCCAGTGTTCTTCACTGTTCGTGATTCAAATTTTTTTCTATTAACTCCTACTAACATTCTTAGATGCCCCTGAGCAAATAAGAATTTAACTGTAAAAGAAGTTAATCTAAATTTGAAATACAAGATTTTATGAACTACTGGCTCCAGCACACCTAACATTCAGCCCTTTGATGAGAATATTCAATTTCTTACCTTGAGGTTTCATAGGTTTAGAGAGTGATGTGTTTTTCTACTCTTTGTAAAAAAAATTTCATTGTACTCAGAGTTGCATCAGTTTTTGTCAAGCCATATAGATGTTTATTTAATGATTATCCATATATAAATTTAGCAACGACTTTTTTGCCTCAGTCTTCACTGGCAAGCGCTCTAGCCACACCGCCGAAGTTGCAGAAGGTAAAGGCAGGGACTGGGAGAGTGTAGGAGAAGATGAAGTTTGAGACCGTCTAAGGAATTTAAAGGTGCCCAAGTCCGTGAGACCCAATGAGATGGATCCATGAGTCCTGACGGAACTGGCACATGAAGTGGCTAAGCCACTCTCCATCATATCTGAGAAGTTGTGGCAGACAGGTGAAGTTCCCACTGACTGGAAAAGGGGAAACATAACCCCCATTTTTAAAAAGGGAAGAAAAGAAATACCTGGAGAACTACAGGCTGGTCAGTCTCATGTCTGTGCCCAGCAAGATCATGAAGTAGATCCTCCTGGAAACTATGCTAAGGCACATAGAAAATAAGGAGGTGATCAGTGACAGCCAACATGGCTTCACTTAGGACAAGTCGTGCCTGACAAATTTGGTGACCTTCTATGACAGGGTTACTGTGTTGATGGATAAGGGAAGAGCAACTCATGTCATCTACCTGGACTTGTGCAAAGCATTTGACACTGTACCTTAAAACATTCTTGCCTCTAAATTGGAGAGACAGGGATTCAATGGTCAGACCACTCAGTGGATAAGGAATTGTCTGGATGACCGCACTCAAAGAGTTGTGGTCAACAGATCAATGCCTAACTGTAAACCGGTGATGACTGGCATTCCTCAAGGTTCAGTATTGGGATCGGTGCTGTTTAACATCTTTGTCGACAACAGGGACCATAGGATTGAATGCACCCTCAGCAATGGTGTGGGCAACGTGCTGGAGGAAAGGGATGCCATCCAGAGGGACCTTGATAGGCTTGCAAGGTGGGCCCATGCGCACTGCATGAAGTTTGACAAGGCCAAGTGCAAGATCCTGTGCATGGGTTGGGGCAATCCCAAGCACAACTACAGGCTGGGCGGGGAATGAATTGAAATCAGCCTTGAGGAGAAGAACTTGGGGATGTTGGTGGACAATAAGCTCAAGGTGACCCAGCAATGTGCACTTGCAGCCCAGAAAGCCAACCATATCCTGAGCTGCATCAAAAGCAGTGTGGCCAGCAGGTCAAGGGAGGCGATTCTGCCCCTCTACTCCACTCTCATGAGACCCTACCTGGAGTACTGCATCCAGCTCTGGGGTCCCCAGTACAAGACAGACATAGAGCTGCTGGAGCAAGTCCAGAGGAGCGCCAAGAAGATGATCAGAGGGATGGAGCACCTCTCCTCTGAAGACAGGCTGAGAGAGTTGGGCTTGTTCAGGCTGGAGAAGAGAAGGCTCCAGGGAGACCTAATTGCAGCCTTCCAGTACCTGAAGGGGGCCTACAGAAAATTTGGAGAGGCGCTGCTTACAAGGGCAGGCAGTGACAACACAAGGGGAAGTGGCTTTAAGCTGAAGGAGCAGAGATTTAAATTAGATAGTAGGAAGAAATTGTTTCCTGTGAGAGGGGTGAGGCACTGGAACAGGTTGCCCAGAGAAGCTGTGGATGCCGCATCTCTGGAAGAATTTAAGGCCAGGTTGGGTGGGGCTTTGGAAAACCTGGTCCAGTGGAGGCTGTCCTTGCCCATGGCAGAGGGATTGGAACTAGAAGGTCTTTGAGGTCCCTTCCAACCCAAACCATTCTATGATATCTGGTTATCTGTGGTACTGTTCCATTGGCTGTATCCTTATTTCTAAGTACTTTGTGGGTTAATGTGGGAACAAAGTTATAGCCAGATGAATAACCTGCATGCAAACTAATAAATAAAAAATTATTGAACAGCAATTTAATAGTAGTAGTATAATTGCAGTAGCAAAGATTTCTTTGTAAATCTTACAAAGATTACTTTGTAGAAACCCAGAAAAACCTTCCCCACTCCTGTATCCTTGATGGGAGTCTAGATAGTAGGTCTGTTCAAAATCACAAAACATGATTTTTTTTCATGAGCTATGATGTCTTTGTAAGTTGGAATTGGCACAGCAAAATGGAAATTCAAGAACATTATGAAAGCTAATCAATAACCAATAGAAATAATATCTCGTTTACTCACTTGCTAATGTAGGAAAGGTTTCCCGTTATAAAAATTGTTTTAGTGACTGTAGTGCTTTTGTAAGATTACAGATAGCAGAATTTGAGGCTGAACTCATATGTGGAAAACAAGGCCAGTGCAAGGGCCGGTACTTGGTACAGAGTTCTGACTCTGACCGATCAGCATAATTTGCATACAGTATAGGTGGACTGGGAGATCCGGGGAGACCTAATCGCAGCCTTCCAGTACCTAAAGGGGACCTGCAGGAAAGCTGGCAGGGAGTGTAGTGACAGAACAAGGGGCAATGGGTTTAAACTAAAGGAGGGGAGATTTAGATTAGATACTAGGAAGAAATTGTTTCCTGTGAGGGTGGTGAGGCTCTGGAACAGGTTGCCCAGAGAAGCTGTGGAGGCCCCATCCCTGGAAGCGTTCAAGGCCAGGTTGGATGGAGCTTTGGGCAACCTGGTCTAGTGCAGGGTCTCCCTGCCCATGGCAGGGGGTTTGGAACTAGTTGATCCTTGTGATCCCTTCCAACCCAAACCGTTCTGTGATTCTATGATTCTATGACTGTTTCAGAAAGTGGTTTTTCTTCAGCCATAGCACTCTGCCTAATGCAGTATAAAATGTCCCTGCCCACACAGTAGGGGGAGTGGAATTAGAAAATCTTCAATGGTCTCTTCTAACGCCAGCCATTCTGCACTTCTGTCATTTGTGTCAGAAATGATACTTTACTGGTAACACCTAGTCAGAGTGTGTATCTATTTATCAGGCAATGAAATTACACTATCTACCTCTATCTAGTTTTATATTTGAAGTAGTTTAATTAATTACTTTCAATCTGAGAAAATGCTTAATGCCTTTTTTTTTAATTGCATCGGGAGCATCGTCTGAAAAACAAAGCAAAACAAAGAAGTTTTTGTGTATTACTAAATTATTTTAAAGCTTGCTTTTAAAAGAAACTCATCAGTGGTGACAGGTTCCAAATATTTCTCATTCAAATGGTTTCTTCTTGCAGTATTTTACAATAGTCACTACTGTTTCTATGCATTTCTTGAGCAGATTGCATCTTACATACCAAAAGACATAGTACTGCTGTGAGATACACGGGGATGGATCACTTTGGAATGGTGTGTGAGTTGGATGTATAAGAAAAACGGGAGAGGGGAAGGAATTACTTTGCACTCTGAAATTAACATTTTGCAGAAAAACATATTAATATTAGGACCTGTATTTGCCCACTACAAAAACCAAACGTTGCAAGACAGAGATAAACAATGGTAAAGAATGAGGGAAGAAAAACAAAATAAGGTTGAGTATATCCAGCACTGACTCGAGCTCTTATCAGTTGTGACAGCCATGCAGTCCATGCATTGTGTGCCATTTTAAAAAAACAATAAAGCCTCCAGTGAGTGGATCTGCTGACTGATTGATTCTCATGAAGGTCCCACAGTACTTGAATCTAGTGAATGTGGGTCAGCAGAGTGATGTACACAGCAGACCGATAAAAATAGTTTGTTAGATGAACATGTTATCTCAGCACTTTAGATTGTAAGAAACAGTTCTTATCATGAGATTTATAGGTGACCACTCATAAATAAATATATTTGATGCCAGATCTCGAAGAAACAGGATGACAAGAAAATGAGCAAGAAAAATTTACTCCGCTCTCCGTAATTACTGGGTATTCTGCAACCATGCAGGATAAGTGTTATCAGTTACATTATTAAATGTACCCAGTAAATCATTTTCTTACACTTCCTCTTTTGCATCTTGAAGACAAAAACCTGTGTTTTTTCGTATTTTTCAGGACAACTAATGAGCATGTTTTGGAAGCTATTAGACAATATTTCAACGTAGAACTACTTGAATCAGTTATCTTGAATCATTCCTGACAAAAAGTTTGACATTTTTTTGCAGATAAAGTGTTTGCAAATAGCAACACTGCTGCTCATCTCCAGTTCAACTTTATCTTTTTCATTCCTTCTCATTTGTTAGATTAGCAGGTTTGAAACTGTAGTTTGAAAGCTACCCGAACAGGAGCCATCATTTTCCTATATGTAAATATGATATTTATTCTGTTCCTGTATCAGTATCTCTACACCAAATGCTAGCTCAAAAATACAAGGTGAAGACTCCTAACTTACCTACTTTCTGAGATTTATCTTGATCAATACAAGTAGTTAAATATAAATCTTAAGCCCTGGGCTTTTAAATGTGTCTTTTCCCCACACACACACATTTGCTGTTCAACATGTAGTTCTTCTTCAGAGGAAAGTGAAAGACTTTTTTGCATTCTTGCTTGAAGACATCGCTGCTTTGGCTTCAAAAATAAACCGTAAAAAGTTTCTTAATGTCGTGATGTACACCATCACAGGATACATTTGTTAAATGTAAAGTCTTGCTGTGCAGAAGAGAATTGTCTGAAATGCCAGTGAGGGCAAGTTTCTTCAGAGGTCTTTCTTTAAAGGTCCTCCCTGGAAAGGGGCCTGGGATTTGGAAGGAGGGTTTGAGGGGGCCAGAAAAAATCCTCTGAAGGGATGGACAGGACATATAACCCATTCCTTCCTCTAAGAAGTCAGTGAGGCAATGTGCCATGGGTGCAAGGCAGTGCTGCAGGGGGCTGAGCTAATTGCTGGCACTTTATTCTGCTTAGGACAGATATTCCTTCAATAGGAAATCTGACTTTCTGCTAAATGAAATTAGAAGAAGTCTTGGAGAGAGCATTCCCTAGTGAATGCCTTGTTCAATCCATCTCACCTAAATGTACACCTCTCCTGTATGGGGAGGGCAATGCTTTCCTTCCAGCTCACTGCGGAATCGCTTGAAAAATATGAAGGCTGTGATGGAAGGCAGCAGTTGATTAAAAAATATTATGAACTATCTTGAATAAAATATTGCTGATTCCAGAAAAATTAACAAAATTGTGATCTAGTTAACTGGGTCCGTCTAATATTTGTCTTTGTTAATGAATTCCAGCCTAGCCAAATAAGCAGCAAACATTCCAGTGCTGCCAAACCCTGTAAACTGTTGAGCAAGTGTCGTGGTTTAACGCCAGCCGGCGACTAAGCACCATGCAACTGCTCACTCACTTGCCTCCTCAGTCAGATGGGGAGAATATGGAAAAAAGAGTAAAAAATGGGGATCGAGATAAAGACAGTTTCATAGGACAGCAAAGGAAGAGAAAATAATAGAATATACAAAACAAGTGATGCACAATGCAGTTGCTCACCACCTGCTGACCAATGCCCCGCTCATCCCCAAGCAGTGATTGCCACCCCCTGACCAGCTCCTCACAGTTTATGTACTGAGCATGGTGTCATATGGTATAGAATATGCCTTTGGCCAGTTTGCATCGGCTGTCTTGGCTATGCCCCCTCCCAACTTCTTGTGCACCTCCTTGCTGGCAGAGCGTGGGAAGCTGAAAAGTCCTTGACTTAGTATAAGTACTACTTAGCAGCAACTAAACCATTGTTGCATTATCAACGTTATTCTCATACTAAATCCACAGCACTATACCAGCTACTAGGAAGAAAATTAACTCTATCCAAGCCAAAACCAGAACAGCAAGCTATTTTTTTGACAAATTTTATCAGACTGTAACTCAATGAGGAGTTCTGAAAGTAAAAGACAAATGAAAAGAGAATGCTAATGTAATTTAAACCTAAACAAGGCATCTGTCTTTCATCACTGTGTCAAATGGGGCAGAAACACAGGTCTGTGAACGTACAAACACAATTGTGTGCAATTTCTGGGAATTACCTTTCTCAAAAGGAATGGAAGCAGCAGTAGCATTCTTCACCCTGTGTGGATTACATTCGACATGGCAATTGAGTCATTGTTACTTAAGGTAGCAGGTTCTAATTGGGAAATGTTATCTGTAAGAAAACAAAGATGGCCTTTGGGATGAAACTGAAAGATGAGGTGTCAGAGAAAGAGCTCCATCCTGGCATATACTACAGTTTCTCCTCAAGGGTGGTAATTTGAAGTAATGAGTAGTCCTTGTTGAATGACCTTGTACATCTGCTGCACTGCCTATTCAATCTGTAACTCACTTTCCATCAATTGCACTTTTAGTACAATTAAATGTGCCATCATAAAGCCCTAAAAATGAACAATACAATCTCTACATATGTTCATAGCTATTTAGCCTGGGACTGGGAGGGTGGCAGAAGTCCATCTTAAACCTTCTGTTCATGCCAAAGTGCAATTTGTTGATTGAAAGATGCGAGCTGATAGAGCTGGAAGAGGATGGCAGGATTCGCTTAGCATGCACAGAAGCACGCACAAAACGATTGGAGACTGGAATGCATGCTGGAGCCAACTTACTGCTAAGAGGCCACCTGGATGGTGGCATGAAGAACAAACTGCCCTTTCCATCCCCACCCCACCCCGCCCCATCCTAGGCAATTTAAAATCCTTTACAGCATAGCGTGAATGAAAATACGCTGCCATGCCTGTTTTGTCAGAATAACGATGTCAAAGTAAGACTATTTTGGACAGCAAAAGTGAACAACCCCATCCTGCAAGAGGATCTGTGAGGATGGAGTGTTGTGCCACAGAACTGTTTGGAGGGATTTCCCTGGGGCTGCTGGGTGGAAATGCAGAGACACTTTACTGGCTGAGGCACTATTCCTCCTGGAGGCACTTCCCAGCTGACTGTCACCAGGTTACCACCAGTGATTTGCTCACAGCAGAGAAACAAGTGCCTATCTCCTCCTGGTCCCCCCTCACGCTCCCTGTGCTTGCCACAGTCACGCTTTAGAAACAGGAAGCTTCACCTGCTTGAAGTTTTGCAAGACCAAGGGAAGAAGTAGTGAAAGCAATGTAGAATATGTAGTATATTTGAACAATAAATCAATGAACAGTATTTAAAAAGTTGTATTTCTATTCAAAAATAGGGAAAAATGAGGAAAATATATCAACATTGGTGCTGATCCAGTAATTACTAGGAGATTTAGAAAGTTGAAACGTTTAGCTATAGAGGGGAAAAACTCGTTCCCATTTTACACACAGTCCTACAGTATTTAGACAATAGACTGCTGGGTTTTTTTGGAACTACTGCTAAACAGCAATGAAAGACGTTGGATGTTGGTGATTCCCAACTTAATGTTTTTAAAGAATTAAATTGAGGAATAGTTTGAGCATTTTGTAGAGACAAATAAAGGAGAAGTGTGAATTTTCTCCACTGGAGTCTATATCAAAATTCCTCTATGTCTCTGCATTTTGGCTGCAGTTCATTTCTCAGAATCTGTTTTCAACATTATTTAAAGGTGAAGTAGCTGACTGTGATTGCATTAAGCTCCCAAATTCTGCTGTATAACAATGGAGTCACTTTATTTCATTTGCCTTTACACATTGAGACAACCTATTCTGGATCAGTGAATAAAAAAATGCAACTCAGTAAAATATTGCTGCTGATTGCAATATGTAGTGAAGATCAGTATTCAGATTTTCTTTAAATTATCTTGTGTTTTTCTGTATTTTAATGTAGTTTGATCTATTTGAAAGTATTAATTTCCAGGATAGATTTTTTTGTTGTTGATATTTGGTCAAAGCGTAAAACCAAAATTTTTTGTATCGATACACTTTTCTTGAAAAAAGAAGATCTGTTTCAAACTGTCTTTTGGAAGAATAGCCGTTAGGATAAACTGCCCATTTTGGAAACAAGTCTCAGAATCTCAGTATAATTGAGTGAGCTGCTCTGGAAAGATTAATTTACAGATCATACACATTTCTTTCTGTAGGTAGCTTTAAGGGGAGCTGACTCTACTTAGTTACTCTGAACATGAAGAGTGTACTGTCACTGTTCCAAATTCTAATTAGTTACCTGTGACCTGATCTGCAAAGAAGGTGGGCAGCTTGAAACTCCATCTGGATGCTGTGAGAGCTTGGTACATTTGGAAATGCAGGATATATGACCAAATACATGTATTTCAAAAGTAGTAGTAATTTACATTTAATCTTTAATTCTAACAGGTCATACGTTTGGTTATTAAGACTCTACAGCTGCTTTAGAAACAGCTTTGACCGTAATGAAGGGATCCTGGACCCAAGCCATTCTATTTGAAAGGCAGTTTCACTGTAATGTGCAGAGAGGCCAATATCCAGCTGATTCTGACCCTGAGTTAGTCCAAAATGATCCCAACAGTAACCAGTGCTGCTTATGCATTATTTAGGATACAAATGGTCTCAAATAATTTCAAGTAATTTTATTAATGTTGTTGCATATTCCAGACATTGGGATAGCCTGCTGGGAGTGAGAGGAAAACACGATTTAGGTTCTCATTTAGAAAATCATCTCTTCCTTTCCCTTCTGTTCTTTCTTTAATTCCCCGTCTCTTGAATGATGAGAGCCTTTGAGGAAGGGACCTTTTCCTCCTACCCACACTTTTCTTGCTAGATCATAAATAGATCATGATCAAGCACTTTGAAGTACTTTTATTGGCTGCCAGTCTCATCTCCAGTATTTATCTTGTCTGTACTTTTATTTCAGTGTTTCCAAATGTGGTAAATGTGAGACTTGGGCCTGGTAACAGTCTGGTACTTGGGCCTGGTAACAGTTTCTTCATGATCTCATTGACTAAGAATTCGGATGTACAATCCTCAGTTTTTCTTTCTGTCATACCTTAAGAACTTCCTTTTACCATGTTGTAAATTGTAGAAGACTAGATTGATTCTGTCTCAGGAGTAAGATTCTTAGTTTAGTCTGATTTTGAATATTCCCCTCACTCATCAAATGTCTCTTTGCAGTGCTTGTGATGAAGCCAACATGTGGAGTTCTGGGATTAGTTGGAATTCAGCAGGCTAGCTGTAATCAGACATCCCTGATCATTGTGGCATACAAATTCTGTAGGATCTTAGTACATCACTTTGTTTGGATGTTTTTTTAATTCTTTAGAAAATGTACTCTGCCTGTGTCTCCGGTATATATTCCCAAAAAGCCTGTGTGCTCCAGGATGAACCTGTGTGATCACTAGCATCCAAGTATTTGTCGTTCTGACATTTAAATATGTAAGTATATCATACAGGGAGAAGGCAGAAAACACAGATGTAAACATAGCCAGGCTGGTTAAAGATATTCCATTAAAATTATCATTATTGTTTATTTTTATCTATACAAAGTCTACTTTTATTGGAAAGCATTTGCTTTCTATTTAAGAAAAAAAAAGTTTGAAAACTGAAGTTTGGCTGTGATCAGAGTTGTAATTTTCTCATGTTGCTGTCTTCTTCTGTCTCCTTCAGACAGTGTCTCACATCAATCATAATTACCTGATGTCTCAAGGATTAGTTGCCACCTTTACAACTACAGGCAGCAGTTATGGTGCATGTAGGAAATCTGATAAAGGAACAAAGTCACGATCCACCTAAATAGTAACTCAGGAAACAGTATATGCATTCGCAGTTTAAACCATTTAGGATTATGGGCTGATTTATATGACATTTTTGTTCTTTTTACCCAAAGACTTAAATGGATAATTACAATAAAAGCAAACTTTATTTTCTGCTGAGATTTCCTCTGGATGGGAAAATACCCTTTTCTTCAGGGATGTTATGAGAAAAAAAGGACTAGGCTGGCTTCTGGGTAGGAAACCTAAGGACAGAAGTATTTTCTGTGCACTATTACTGGCCAATTTGACAAGATGCTACCTTTACCAAGAGTACCCTTAGAAGGGTCAAAATAGGACGTATGGAAAGAAAAATAACTAGAGTTCTGTGGCTAAATAAATTCTATTTCCTTTAGTTGCTCACCTGGTTTCCTTTGGTTGCCACTGGTCCTACCAGTAGTATGTTTGTTCACAAGGTTAAGCTGTACAGTTTTGTGCTTAGACACAGAGATAAATAAGCACTGATACTTATGTGCACCTATTTTTTAAGTAAGCAATGTCTAGTACAGTTGTTAGATAACAATAATAGGCTCTGATCTATACATCTTTTAAAAAAAACATTATTCATTGACAGCAAAAAATGTTTCAGGGAGTAACTGAGTTTGCACAAGTGTTAGGAATAGATATGCTTGTAATAAAAAAAACCCCTCTTAGGAAAAGGAAAGCAAAAGTTGGAAAAAAAAAATGTACTAGGGTGCTGCAAACTGAAGTGAAAATACTCTTAAAATCAACTACAAAAATGTTCTAAAAACTTGTATAGTTTCACTCTTTTGCCCAAAGTCTGTTTTTAATCTTGTGGTTTTTTCTTATATCACCATGGTTGCTTCACACCTCTGAAGTAATGTATACAGACTTTCACAAGTATGCAGTGGACTTGAAGTTCAGACCTTACACACCCTCTGGCTAAAAACTTTTCAGTAAATTGGCAAAACTTCTCTGAAGACATCTGACATATCTCTGTACTCCTCTTGTTTTTTCTTACTACTGGATAAGAAAATTCAATTTAAACTTCCAAAGAAGTTCTGTGTCTGTCTTTATTTTCCACTGCACGATAGTTGTGTAATTGCAAATAGAAAATGTGGGGACAGGACAGATGGTTTGGTTTGGTTTGGTTTGGTTTGGTTTGGTTCAGTTTGGTTTTTTACATGTTGAGTCATCTGTCCATTCTAAAACCTGTTTGCAATAAATGTACATGTAGACGTGATGATAAAAACTGTAATGCATTGTAAAGCCACCCATGAGCTGCCTATTTTTACACGTTTTTTTGTTCACATGCTATGCAGACTTAAAAACAATCCCTGTAGAGCCTTGCTTTCTGGACAGTTTAGACAAGTCAGTTCCTGCATAGGTGATCCATTGGACTAGTGTGGGTACAGCATATAAATGGCTGTAGGCAATGACACATCAGTCAGTGATGCGGCTGACAGCCTGACGTGCCACCCGTGTCTCTCAGCCTGCAGATGCTTACCCACCTGCAGCTAAAGTGATTGTAGGTGGCTTTCAGTGCACAGGCAGGGCAGGACTCAAGCTCATGTCTCTGATTCAGTTGCAACGTGCCTCAGCCACTTTGCTCCCAGAACACAGATGAGGCAGCTTCCATCTCCACATGTTTTCAGTTTGATCAGTAGCCAAAATGTGCTTATTATTTTTTGACCTGTGGGAGGAGACTAAATATTCCTTGTTTTATGTACTGCAGGATATAGACAGTGAGCTTCAAGGTTTTATGATTTACATCCAGACTAAATGTGCTACACAAACTTTATTAAGTAATAAATCTTTTCACATGAATTTTTCAACCTTGTACTATCTTTACTGAATTAAATGGTTGCTGCTTTGATAGTGATGATACTTAAGACACTTCTTCAACCAAGAGAGTCATGTTAAGGAGTATAGCTCATACTTTAAAGAAAGGAATGTCTCAGCCACTCTGAGACTTATGAAATATGATCAATCCAGTGGTGTATTAATTTCAGCACCTGCTTTGTGTGATTATAAAAATCCACAGGCAATACAGATGTCTCTTGGATAATATGCTCACACAGATGAGCTAATATTTCAGCTTACCCCTTTTTCAGTACAGCTAACTCCCTGCAGGCATTCCATAAGTGTCATTGCAGCGCTTCCCTCCATAGGATCCTTTCCTTCATTGCTGCTGCAGTAGTCCTGATGTCTTGAAGCTTCTCCATTCCTTCATTTCCCCTCACTCAGTGCATATCCTGCATCCTTCACTTGTCCTCAGTCCCAGAATATGGATAACAAATGGTGCAGAGAGGACTCCTTCTGTTCCTGACCATCCCAGAGCAGTTTGTCCACCAATGAGTCTGCTCCAGGCCAGAGAAGCAAAACAAACCTCCCCCAGGGAGCCAGCCAAATGCATGTACCTGTTGTCAAGAAATTCTCACGTTTTTCTGGCCTGGCTGCCTAGCAGATTACCTTCTGGTCCACTAGCTGACTGTCCAAGGAGCGGATGTTCAGTGGTTTGCGAACTGCCTGGCTATGGGAGGAGCACACACTGCCTCAGCCTCCAAATTAGCTGAATAATTATTTTGTATGTTGTACACAGGATCAAACAAAAGTGTGCTGCATGTTAGGTTTACTTTTGTATCTCACTCCTGTGACTTCATGTGTCAATTTATCATGAATTGGCTCCCTCCTTACAAACCAGTTGCTGAATACGTGCAGATGGATTCTATGCTGAATGATTCTGATACACCAGTGGTGCCACAGATTGCGCAGTTTCCCTGCAATATGCATGATGCAAGCAGTTTCTCCATGCACATGCAGTACATTCAGTGAGAAGACACCAAACATCACCACCACATACACACAGAATGATAAAACCCCCAAAACCCAGAATAAGGCTCTTGATCAAGCTACTAAGGATAAAACCAAGCCAGTCAGCAACCCTGCTCTCCTCATACACTCATTTTCTATTCCTGTTGATTATACAGAAGAGCATCTGGATTGGATGACACCACTGGTCCACCTGGCCTCATATCCTCTCTCTGGCAGTAGACAAAACCTGAAGATTGGAGATGAGTAAGAGGACAGAAAAAGTTTACGAGATGCATTCCCTGAGTACTCACCTAGCTTCTGACAAGTTGTATTTTGGGGATTTCCTTGCACAGTAGCAGTTGAATAATTTATTATTAAATACATGTTAAAACAGAATCTGTAACATCCCTTGGCAACGAATTCTACAGCTTAATTTCACATTTTATTCAGAATCACTTCCTTTCAACTTTCGTTGACACAGTTTAGTTTTTGTGCTGCAAGCAGCAATGATCACTCCTTTCGTTCTCCATATCATTCATGATTTAACCTTCCATTGCATCCTCCTTTTTAGACTCGAAAGCCCAGATTCTTTCTGGAGTCACTTGTGTGTAAGTCATTCCACAACTTGGATGTACTAACTATTTTCTGAACCCTATTCTGTTTTAATATATGGGGTTTGAAATGAGTGAACCAAAATTACACACAATATTCAAAATGTGTTTGAAATGTAGACCTATGCTGTAGCAGTATGAAGATCTGTTTTGTTCTCTTTTCCTTTTTTTTGTAATCCCTAACATTTCATCTAATCTTTTTACTACAGTTGAGCACAGAGCTGGCATATTCATAGATCTATTTATTACAACTCCAAGATCTTACTCCTGGGTGGGAATGGTCAGCTCAGAGCTCGTTTTACTTATTAAATTAGTGTTTCTTTTCCCATGTGCATCACACTCTTCTGAATTTCAACTGCCATTTCATTATCCAGTCAGTCGATCTCAGTCAATCCTCCCATAGTTCTTCACAGTTAGTCCTCCCTTTTTTGCTACTCTGGTAAGTTTAGCAGACTTTCTCGTCCCACCAGGTCATTCATGAGCATCTTAAACAGCACAGGATAAGGAAAATCAGCAGCAGGAGGTTCCCAGTAACCTTGTTCCACTGCAAACAAAAAGACCATTTATTCCTGCCCACTGTTTTCTAACTTTATCCATTTATCTATCCATGTAGGGATCTTCCTTCTTTTAAGAGACTTTGGTGAGGAACTTCGTCAAAGGCCTTTGAGAAATCCATGTAGTCCATATTAAATGCATCCTCCTTAACCATGTGTTTGTTGACACCTTCAAAGAACTCCAGTGGGTGATGAAGCATACCTCGCCCTTAAACCAAAATATATTTAGTCATCCCTGATAAATCCCAAGTTTTTGCGAATCACTAACCTGAACACCAAGCAGCTCCCTGTGTGGGCTCACATGCCTGCAGGGAGCAAGGATTAGAGCGTTAGAGCCAAGATGGTGAGCACGGGTTGGAGTTGGGGTCAAGGCACTCCGCTTATGAAGTGACCCAACCTCAGGCCAGCCCCAGGGCTAGGAGCTTGTAGCATCAGTGAGGGTTAACTGCGACTAAAGCCCTGCAGGCTTGCCAGGCTGCTGATCAGCAGAGGTGGGGGCACAGAAGACTGCAGGAGTCTTGCGCCTGAGGCTGCACCCAGCTCTTTGGCAGGGATGGAAGTCAACTGGGGGATTGGGGAGCCATGGAGCAGCCCCATTGTGCTCAGCTTGGGGCATCCTCCTCTCACAAGAGGTACTGCTTCTCTCAGCAACCTGCAGGGCAGATTTCCGAAGATCATGTCTCCAAAGCTTATTAGATTTCTGTCAGCTTCTTACATTGAAGTATGTATGTCTTCAAACTCAACGAATGACTTCCCACTTTCATCGTCTCATGTAAATAAAAACTTCAAGTATACTTTCTCTGGGATTTTTTGTTCTTACTTTATAAACAAATACACTTTATAAAACAAATTCCAAACAAGAACTGTGTTTATGCAGGATTATATTTTCAGAATCCAGTCATAACAAATAATATTAACAATACAGGGAAACCTAATTAAATTTTTTATTGTAAGAATACCTCAGATTTCATTTTGCTCTTTTTTTAAAACACAAAATGGAAAACATAGCAAACTGCCTTCTATTGAGATTTCTTTTTCACAATGCTGCTTTATATGTAAGTATGTGTTATTCATAGAGAAAAAATATTGTGTTCATTTATTACCTTAATGAGAGAGTAAGTTTAGATAGCTTGGTAACAACATACATGTGAGAACTCCTTAAACTTGTGAATTGGTTATGTAGAACATGAACGTGTTTCAGACACTGAGAACAGTGTATATATGACATAGAATTATGATAACTGGATGTTTCAATTACGTATTTATTTTAACAATTGTATTCACAAGTGATTGTACTGAAACTGCAAATCATTCTTAAATGTTTAACACTTTCTTAATTATTTCATCAAGCTGTTTAAACATTGAAATATATCAACCATTGTCTTCCTTGCTAGTTCCAATTACTTGAGAATGCTAATAAATGTCTCCTATCACCTATTTCATATTACTTTAGTATTCAGGATTGTGTGCTTACAAAAATGTCATGTACTAGTGATTATTGTTATCTTGGAATCTGCAGCACGATGCTTGTGTTTCTACCTGTTTTAAAAAGAAGCAGGCAACATCTTTGAAATTTATATGTAGATATTATAATAGGATTATACCTGAACATGGGAGGTTCTGATGCAAAAAATACATTAGAAAATATTTAGTGTATCATTTTAAACATATTACATGGTGATGTCAAAGTTTATAGAATGCAGTAGGGGTAGTGTGATTGTTATCTTAACTCAACATGGTGGGTTTGGGAATGTGGATTAAAGGTGAGAAGTTTCCACTGGTTGAGGAAAGAGAACTCAGTGCTTTATAGACTATTCAATATTTGTTTATTTTTATGAGCAAAATTCATTAGCTTTTATGTCAGTGTGTAGATGTGCTTCCGTGGAAGATACAGCTTAAAGATAAAATGCATGCATGAATATAGAGATAGACAGTATGTTTTAAATATACAATTGGATGCATCATAGCTATATTCCTTCCACTATTTTGTGTTGCACCTCCACTGACCTTAGTGCTTGAAAGACAAATTAGGACCATACAGTACATGAGATGCTTCCAGCTGAAGAGGTGCATTAGCGGAGATGCAGCACTCAGCAATTAGCAGGTCTGAGGCGGGGGAAGAGCAAGGTTTGTCTTAGTCTGATCTCTGCAGAAAGAACCAGGAGGCACCTTGCATCTCAGCTGTCTTTCAAGTCTAGCCACTGAGAAGAGATGCAGAGCATGGACCAGGCAGGCTGAGGTCATAACACTTTTAAGATACACCATTTTATAATCTTCAGAAGAAATTTAATTGCTAAACTTCTCTTATAGGATGAGCTTTTGTTGTGTTCTCTACAATCTTGTTTCACTGTTTGAAAAGTTAATGGTGCAGGATTTTTTTTTGAAGCAAGGGAAAGTCATCTGTCTCTGGGCAAGCAGAACTAAAAGACAAAATCCCATACAGGTCCTGAGGGTATGTTTCTGAACCTGAGTTACTTGGTGGAGCACCAAAGAAGGTGTGGGGTGTTCAGTAGCTTCAGACATCAAAGCTGGGTGCTCAGCATCTCCATGTATAGGCACTATCTGTCTGCACTATACAGAGTCCTGGTGCTCCCAACTTAAGATGTTTCCATTGAATTAGGTGCCTAAAGTAACTGAGAGCAGATGATCTGAAAATCCCCATGTAAATGTAATGAGAACTGATCAGCAAGTGAGGACTGATAATAAACGTTGACAAACTGAAAGCTGTTACAGTTAGAGGAGTTCATTCTCAGAGCAGCCGAATCCTCTGTTGTCAGCCAGAGCCAATGAATTAATTATCAAAACAGCCTTTCTTCCTCAAGATTTTATGCATCCAGTCAAAGTGGAAATTTTTGGAAGGACATTTCAGGGGAAGATCAACTTGCATAACGTGAGCAGCTACAAACCCAATCACAGTATATCTGCCCACTCATGGCATGAGCAGTTAACGCCACAAATACTTTGTGATCATGATCATTAATGAAGCATAGAAAATTCTGATTTATGGCGGAGTTAGCATGATGGCTCAGCGCATTAATGCTATTGATGTAGGTTCCTCAAAATGATAATAAGTATATTTTAGGATGAAAACCTGCAATACATAAATAGCCCATTTGTTTTCATTAATTCTTTTCCATAAGGTTATTGGCAGAGAATTATTCTGTGCAAGCAGAATACTATTTTTGGAAACTGTTATAAAGTTACTCTGTATGACTTATTGATATTTTTAAACTTCTTTTTGATCACATTTTACTAAACTCTATTTTCTGAACAGTATATATGAAGAACTACTAGACTGGAGGTGCATACATCTGAATTTGTTGGGACCTTTTCATAGCCATGCTAGGATAGTATCCTTTAGATGGCATTCAAGGAATTGCTACATGCGTGGAGGATAGTTTTTTTCCTATATCAAAGACTCCCTTAGTAGTTCCTGTGTTTCAGCAGTTGTTTTGCACAGGTTTCACCATATGTTTGAGTACAGAGGGACTTGAGATGATTGCCTGTTGTAGAACACTGTAAGATGAATGTGACAGCAGCAGAGATCATAGCCAATTACTGAGACGTGGATCTGAATTAGGGGATCTTACTGTTTGGTTTTGTTTGTTTGCATGCCAAAAAACTTCAAATATCCTGGGTGAACACACTAATTTCTCAAACTTTCCAATCAAACTCGAGACTCACAATTGAATTGCAAAACAAAGTGTGATACTGGGCAAAAAGAATTATTTAAAATACTTCAGGAAGATTTGAAATAGAAAGATTTATTGATGATAGGAGTAAAAGAGGCTGAACAATATTTTGCTCAAGTTCTGCTTTTGTGCATGCTCTGGATTGCCTCTGTTTTGACAGCATTAAGGAGCTTGGACACGTAGCATAATTTAACTCTAAATCTCATTCTGAGGATCAGGCACTTAAAAGTTAGACCCTGAAGCACTCAGCTCCACATCACTAATGTACTGTGTGGATATGAGCCATTAGTTCTTTCAAGCAACTACCTAAGCTGCATAGCTGGGTGTTTTCTCTCCGTAAAATTTCTGCAGTGCAGGAGCCTGTTTAGGGATAGATGAAAGCTTATTCCGGAGGAAAGCTGTGTGTAACAAACTTGCCTTTCTGATTAGGTCTGAGTTAAACAGAAGGCTCTCTAATCAGGTAGTACTTCTGAATTTCAATAGCTTAATCTAATCCACTATTTTCTCTCTGACAATAAGCAACAAAGGACACTGGTGGAAGAAAATCAGGAAAGTATCAAATGATACTTCTCCTCACGTACTCCTCCAACTCCCAGCAGTGGTCAGTAGCATGTTAGCTAACGAGGCATGTTTTCGCTGTTTCCTGCCTGAAAGTCTGTCAACTTCCTAACTTTTGGAGGCCACAGAATTTTTATGATCCTTTTTAGAAAATGACAAGTGTAAACTCCACGTGTCAGCAAGTCACCTAGACTTTGTCCCTTGGACAAGAAGAGGTTGTGAAAGGAAAGATATCAATCCTCAGCTTCTCTCCTCAAACCTTCCTGCTTCTTTCTGTAGGAAACATCTTTTTGGCATAGAGATAGGAGATGAAGAATGGACTTGGAAAAAAACTACAAGGGCAGAGTTCAGCACACAGAACATTGAAGAATACAAAAACTGGCTAAGACAGTGCCAAGAAGAAGAATAGAAATACCAAAGGGATATAATGGAAGACCTCAGAGGCTCTTGCTGAGGGTGCAGTCATGAGATAATTTCTTGGAAATAAATGATGGGATCCTTAAGCTAAGTGATGCACATATCTGGAAGTGTGAATGCTCAGGTTTCTTTCTCATCTGGATCTCTGTCAGGAGATTGCCTATCAGTCCATGAGCATGGATATGTGTAATAACTATAAAACCACAAGCTTCAGGGCATGACCTAACTAGCAGCTAACAGTTGAAGAAGCTTTCCTTTTGAAAGGTTATTCCATAATTGCCCAGGATTCCACAAACCTTCCTTTGAAACATCTTTTAGTGCCCATCATCTTATCTAATTTCTAGGCTGCTCTGTTTTCTTGGTGTTTTAATTTTTGTACAAGTCAGAAAAATGAAAACTCTGTAGCTCCCAATGGTTCTTTAACTCTGGGGAGTTTTGTCTTTGGGAATAAGAGAGACTCAATCCTCTTGAAAGAGAAGAACCCAAAAACGACATTTATTTTTCAAACACATTTATTATTAGTGTGACATGTTTTCAGAATATATGAGTACAGTAGTCCAGAAAGAGCCGCTGCCTCTTCTGAACCTCAGATCCTAGATATAACAGAAGTTAGAGCTGAGAAAGACTATCCATCCATTCCACTTCGCTGCTTTATGGTTTTAGGGTTGATTTGCTCTGATGCCTTCAAGTGTCATTGCTTCTATCCCTCAACTTGAGAGCCTATCCTCAGACTGAGAAGTGTGCAAAGATCCCCATTATCTAACTAATAGATGACGTAAATGCTCTCTTGCTACAGGGTATGTTCCCTGATATTTTGTCTACGGTTTCTTGTAACTTGACCGTGATACTTCTATTCATTAATTCTCTGCTTCTGCCATTCACAGAAAGCAGGAGAGAATTACTGCAACTTACCTAGACTGCTGTTATTTGCACATAAGCAGTGTGCATCATCTTTCCTTCATCTTACCCCATGGGTCTCCCATTAATTGTTCTTTTCCAGTTCTTTATATCTTTCCATAGTATTTCCAGCACAGCTCAAGAGTTAATCAGGCTGAGCTAATGCAGATGTATTAGTTTCCGTATACAAGCTAACTGGCTAACTCAGATAAGTCTATGTGACACTGTGTTGGGTCATATAGATACACCCAACTGAAAAAAACACTTCATTTAGATTGTTGACATATCTAAAATTACTCTTGTGTTGCTCTAGAGGTCACCTTTGAAGAAGATCCGTGGCTGATTTTGTACTGAGCTTCTGTGCTAATAGTAGTGATGCGTGTATTGAACACAGTGGCTGAACCCGGGGGATACGTTTGATCTGCTGGCAGCCATCTCAAAGTTCAGCATCCAAACAGGCAGCTCCAGTGTGCAATCTGTGCTGCTCTAAGATGGTGTCTATGGCAGGTGTAATAAATTGCCCTTTGAAGTTGCCTGTCTCCCTCTAACTACAGAGGGAATTAAGACAACTTGCCAAAACAAAACCCAGTTCTTAAATTATCAAGGACAAACCACTGACTTACTGGCCTTCTAGTAGTGTTTCTCATTGTATGCCAAAGTTTAAAAAGGTGTGCTTTTCTGGGCATAGGTCTACGTATTAAATGTTTAAAAGATACTTGGCCCTGTGTAAAACAGAGATAGACTAAACCGTGTCGTTTATTGTTATCTAATGAGTCTTTGCAATGAACAGATGAGAGCATACCTTTAAATATTTCTAGCATTTATATAGTATATAATATAATTTTGTTTGTAAAATCACTGGGAGTATTAATTTATGAAGGCATATTTATTTAGTGTCACTATGATTTATAAATGCTTTGTCAAAATCAGCGTTTGTGGGGAAATTGTTTGAAGATGTACATTCTAAGTCAGTATCAGGTGTGTCTCCATGCACTTACAAATATACACTCAAAATGTTGTGTACAGTAGCTATGACATTCTCTGCATATGCCAACAAACAGCTTTTACAGAAGGTTCACAGAAGATGTTCAAATAAAATACTCATTATTTTCTTGCTAAAAGAAAAACCTCTTTCAGTCCTGTAAAGTACTGTTTGACAGAAAATGACCTACAATCTGATGTAGTCTCATGTTTTGGTACAAACAAGAGCATGAAAGATTTGCTAAAATGAGTGTACATTTTAGTTTTGTCTTTGTTGCATTGCAGGATGAGTAGTAATTAATGGAGTGAAAAGATTGCAGATTTCCTAGGGCTTTTTAACCTGCTTATTTCATTTTCAAACTTCTGAGATCAATTTAGCAGCAGGAAGTTCTGCAGAGCAATTTGGTTCCAGTTGGCCCTGGAGGGGTTGTTGCTGAATGAGACTTACTTACAGCCCTGTTTCCATAATGACATCTTGCTGCAATAAATGACACCTTCTTAACCTCAAGTTGTATTTCCAAGAAATTTATAGCAATTCCTAGGTTACATTAGGAGGTTGAAGACAAAGTTCTTCAGAGAAATGTGTCACCACAGGTTGTCCCCACATCACAGGGCACCTAGCAGTGCTGGCATGATATTTATAACTTACATAACACACTGGCTGGAACACATCTTTTTTCATGCTGATTAACATCATTATAGCAATCTGAATCTGCTGATAAACCAATTTCTCCCACCTCCTTCTCTTTTAGCGCAGATTTCCTAAAAAGGAAACCCTATGAGCCACTCCGCTTTCATTTTTAAGAGGAATCCCGCACGTCAGGAATAGTTCCCCAGGAGAGCACGCGCACCAGTTTCAAATGGTGTGTGCCACCAGCTGACAGTCAGAGACTTGCCACAATGTCTGACTCAGGACGAACAGTGAACAGTACAAGGCGTAACACTTGAGCTTGTGAAAGCAGCAAATCTGCTGGTTAAGAACATAGTATTCTGTTCCTTGTGCTGTAGGTACCACAACAAGGTTTGTAATTGTCATAAGGGGTGGTAAGAAGGGAAGTGATTTGCCTGGGGAGGCCTCTTGCACCCTTCAATGTGCCATCAAATAGTCTGTTACTCGCTCCAGAACAAAATGCCTGGAAGAAACAATTGATATGAAGAACCATTTTTTCCCCAGTTCCCATGTTCTTGCTGTCCCATTCAGCCACATATGTTGTTGCTACCTGATGTGAGCCGATATGCCGCTGCTACACAACTGTAGTGTTGTCTTCTGCCAAACAAGGACAGAGAAGCTCTGATTTTGGGAGAGCTGTTCCCTCAGGAATCCCAGTGACCTATTAGGTCATTAAACCACTTACTGTCTCCTGCTGCTCCAGCAACAAAAGGCTATTGAAGGGAGCCAAGAATCTGCTTATTCTGATGGAAATCTCTTTGGTTGTCAGAGGGCATTGATTTGACATGATTTCCATTTATATGACAGGCAACCATTTTCAGTTTTGCAAATTTGTTTGTATATGATTCCTGGAATTGCACCCTTCCTCTAAGCTTGTTTGAATTGAATTTATTCTGCTTGCTTCAGAAATACTGAGCATATAAAGTAACTCCTTAAAACATACATACATGTAAAACATTTGTGTGATTTTTTTTTAGCTACTGTTATTTAAAGAAACATGTTATTAATGTATTTTAAATTGTTCACTGTATTACAAATTATGCCCAATATCTCACAATACTTTTTTAACTTTGAGGGTTTTGCACATACACCTCGTCAGAGAGAACAGAAAATACTGACTGACAGCTGACAAGGCTGTATTTTTTATGATTGCTTCTAAGTATCTTCTATTGTAATCCATTCTGAAGAATCAAGGACTGAACAGGTCTTGTTAGAAGCAAAGATCTAGGAGTGCTTCTGTCTCAAGCTTGCAAAATAATGAATGGTAGCACATTCTGTAAATGGAAGAAAATCTGTAGTGTTGCAAAATCATATGGGTGAATAATTACTGTCTTCATACATAAGATCAACAACAGATGAGAGAGAAATAAAGCAGCAAGGAAGGAAGAATTGCATTATGGAACATAGTAGGAAAAAAATTATGTTGAATCTACGATTAGCCTGGAGGAAATTTGGGAGTTGGATCTACCATGACCTTTAGCCCACAGCTCTGTAGCAGAATCCATTTTTTGATGATGGTATTAGGTTCACTTGGCTTCCATCCACCATTTCTGAGCAAATAAAATCTGCAAGGGGAAAGAATTTAAAATGGAGGGAGAAATTATAATTACAGCTTGCTGGAGGCCTGTTTTTCAGTAGTGAAGTGCTTCAAAAGAAGCATACTGTTATACTGTCTTTTTAATATAAACCTCTAGGGAACTCGTGTAAGAAAAGAAGGTAAAAACATTATTTTTCACCCCAAACTTGTTAATTTGCTAGCTCTAATGCCTTGTCAGGAAAACTCGATGCTCAACTTAGAACTCCAAGGTTAGTGCCCATAATAGTATCCCCTCAAAGCATTATAACTGTGAATTACCACTGAAGTGATTAGAAAGATAAGAGACTCTATTATGTGAAGAATCAAATATCTTATCTAGTCACTGTACTAATTGGAAGCAGCATTGTATGGTAGGAAAAAGAATTCGTACTGAATTCAGCTTAAACCGAAAAAATGTTTCAACATGTGAACATCTTTAATATACAGAGATGGATTATAAACTGGGAATTTTTATTAAAAAGTTTAATTTATGGTCATATCTCCATTATTTTTTCCATGTAAAATTTTACTTCATTTTTAGTTTTTTATATAGACACACACTTCTAACATGAAAGTGCTCACATATTGGAAATAATGGAAGGTATTGACACTCACATTGTGCGTTAGGATAGCTCAGTCAAAAGATTAAAGCAAATATCTAGAGCACAACCAGAAAGGCATATCAACATAAGTCTCATGAATCCATATCATATTCCTCACTCATAAAATAGCCTCTCTTCCCTTATTCTACCACGGTTGCAATAGAAAAATTAACAAGCAAACACAAAAGAAAAAAAGGATGAAATGCATTTCTGTTGGAGGACTAATAGTCATATTGGAGGAATGAAGACTGCTGTAGATGATGGGCAGCACAACTACATGCTTGTTAGTTGACCGACAATACGTGTCATGTATGGTGTTAGTAATGGAGGCTGAAGGCTTTTGGCCTCTTAGGTTCTCTAGTAAATCCTTCCTTGGTAAATAGCTCAAATGCTGATAATACAGGAGGCATTATCATTGATCAGGAAATACTGTTTCATTACTTCCAATTCTGTTACTGGAGTAAAATGTGTCCCCTAAGAAAACATCCTTTTGTTGCTTATTACCTTTCTTACAGGCTTTCTAGAATCAGAAGTAAAATCAGTATTTTTCTTACTGTGCACTGAAATAACAGTCTTTCCAAGCGTGGGATCATGAATAAAATCTCAGGCCTCATTTGTTGCTATGTATAATATAAAATCATACTCAGTGTCCAACAGTATAGAAATTCTAATATAGTTACAGAATCTAAGCTGGTGAAAACCTGTATAAATATAATAGAATTTTCTGGTATAGAAAAAGGTGCAAAGGTTGTTTCCAACATCCAGAAAAACACTTGAAAATTGAACCTTGGTACATCTCTATAATTAACAATTACAAATACCACATATCTATGGTTTGACGAAAAATTGACAGTGGTTTTTTTTAAAGTATAGCTGTATTTATAAAGAGAAATCGAAATCTAGACCAGTTTTTCCTTTTCAATCTGGTAATCTACAAAAGAACTTTCTAGTATCACAATTAAGCAAAAGAAGAAAATATTTGAAAGTAAATGTACTTATACAGTATTCTGTTTCATTAATTTCCTAAAATTTTTGTTGAATGAGTTTTGAATGATTAGATAAACATAGCTTTCATAGTGTTAAGCATCGTTTACTGTGTGATTTAAATAACGTCATCAACCTGTGATATAAGCTTGAAAAGGTTCTTTTCTTTTAATGAACAGGAAAACAACCTTCTGTTGTTTTCTGACCAACACAGCCAAGAAGCCCAAGCCAGGGTAAATTAGTCCTCACAGCACTGGTATTTCTTCCACCCTCAACTGTTCTTCCTTTAATGAAAGAAATTGTTACCCAACAAGGGGAACGCAGGCTCCCTGCAGGATGTCAAAAAGGTTTCGTCTTCTAACCATATCATATGAAACTAGGAGGGATCAATTAATGAGTTTCCAGAGAGACGCAAAAGCAAGGTTGCTGAGCGGGACTCAGTATTTTCCCCCAACTGCAGTTGGGAAATGGCTGAGGTAGGAAAGAAAGAAGAGACCTGGAGTGGGCTGGATTCCCTTCTCTGTTGGGAAGCCTCTGTTTGGAAAACATATGATAAAGCTCTGTTTTGGTGAGGATGGTCTTTCCTGTACCTTGAAGCAGGCAGAGGTCTGGAGGAAAGACTAACATGTAATTATGCAATTCAGATTATTATTGGTAATAGCAGAGATATAGAAACATCTAACTAAATTGAACCACGTTATACCAAATGGCAATCTTTTACACGGAGACCCATAGCCTTCTCGTGAGGATGGTGTCCAGAAGAGTGAAGTTGCAGTCCTCTCCACAACATGTGACAGTTCAGTTCTCCCTGCCACTCCCTCCCCTCCAAATTTGTGTCTTCTGGCACTTCATTGGCTTTGGCCAGAACAGACACAGTGCAGGGGGGAAGGAGAGAAGAGGACAATGGTGATGCAGCTGTTCTTATTTATTGGATGGTAGATCATTTTTAACAAGAAAGTGATTGTGTGTACCTGGTAGGGCCTGTTCTGCCAGCCAGTTAGAAGCCATCTAGCTGTCATGCTTTCTTTTCACCAAAGAAATAAGATTTGAAATGACACACCAGAGGGGTAGAGAACTCAATGTACAGGCAGAGATCAGGTGAGCTTTTGTCTTCAGCTGCTGTTGGATCTGAAGCTTCTTCATAGTAAATGGGCACCATATCAAACTTGTTCAGCCCTGGAAACCAGGGCACAAATGCTGGTAATTCTTTGTCTTTCTTTAAACCATATGAAACAAGAAATTGGAAAACTAGAAAATGTACTAAAGGAAAAAATCTTCAGAAACCTTACAGATCACCTATTTTGAAATCAGTCAGTTTCAGATAATGGAAGTCAACTTCAGAAGAAGAGGAGGTCTCTAGAGAAATGACACTGGAATCCAATCATCATTTGAAATATACAATTTCTCTCCTTTGTGTAGCATATGACAAAAGGGATCCTGAAAAAGAGAAACTGAAGAGATTTAGAATAAAATAAGCTCACTCTGAATTAAGGAATGAGCTTTCATTATTCAATACAAATTTGAAAAGACAAAGAAACATATCAGACTAAATTAAATGAGGAGCTCACAGCATTGTAGATGACTCATCATAATTCAAGAAACTTGTAACAGTGTTGAGGAAAGCATAGGGAGCAGATGGTGCGAAGAATCCTCAGTACATACTACGGATCAGCGCTGAGCTCAAGAGCCAGAAACCATCCTTCAGCCTCGTACCAATGGCAAGAAAATGCTGCCATTAAAGTGATTAAAAGCCATGCTGCGCTTCTAAGCATTCTTTTTTCAAATGGTTTCATTGGGTAACCAAATTAGAGCTCTCCTGCAGTTACTGGATTAGAAACAACTAATTAAAAGAACTTCCCATTGATTCATCGTAGGAACATTGGAGCAGTATTTATAAATGGGCAAATAGCATTTACCTGTCTTACAATTTTCTGGTTAAAAAGACCTTTAACAATAAATGGATAGGATCTTTAGGGTCTAAATAAGGTCTGCTCTAGTGAGCAACTGTTGGAAGAAACTGAAATTTCTCTGTAGAAAGTGTTGCTTTTAGTAGCACTTCACAGCAACTAAAGAAACAGAAACGGAGCTAGCTGCAGCTTTTAATTACTTGCCATTATTTGTCTGTTTCTTTGCACAATAAATTTCTGACTTGAATCCTTTTCCTAAAAACCCATTATTTACTCTGAGATGTGAACAGATAACCTCTGTATGACAAATACAAGACCATCCTTCTGAACATCTAAGAAATGGTCAATAGTGGCTCTTTTGTGGCTTTTTGTTTAAAAAAAAGAAATTTTTTTTGTCCTGTACCCTAATACAGTCACAAATACACTTCTCATATTCACAGCCTTAGGCACACACCTCCGCATTTTGATTTAGAGGGTGCAGTGCTGACACAGTGCTACAGGTGTGATGGGAGCCTTGCAGTATGGGGGCTTTCAGTTTCAAGTGCAGGCCAAGCACAGCTGGCTTAGGAGAGGGCTAAAGTAATTTGCTTCCATTAATTTGCTACTGAGGCATTTCCCAGGAAGAAGGCTTGGGCTTTTTCTTATATTGAACTTTTGAGAGAAGCTTCTGATACGCCAGGACTGTGTTTTGACATGCGCTTCCTCAAATGGAAGAGTTACTGCGGTGAGCTCAGGCTGAAAACTCGCATAAATTGCTGCATAAATTTGGAAATCAGAACCCAAAGAAAAATGTACGACATGCGGTACATATGAAAACCTTATAAAGGTTAGGTCATAACTTGAAGACTTGTAATAGCAGTAATCTATGTTTAAAAAGCCTAGAAGGGCCAAGAATATAGCTACAGTTTAACCTGGTGTTTTTTGTAATCAATATCAATAATTTCTGGAGGATTTGGTTGTCTGACCAGTGAATGCCCAAATGCAGTGAGGTGAGGTCATGGTGCGCTGGGGAATGTGGCCCAGCTGATGTCTGTCACCCATGAGCAGGCACACAGGGTGTACCAGACGTGTATGAAAGGTTGCTGTATCTCCCTCAGCCCCACCGGTAAAGCGCAGCTCAATACCAGTGAATGACTCAAAACAACAAATAGTAAACAAATTTACATGAGCAGTGCCTTCATAGGCTGTTGATCAGTGTTTGGCAAATACAGATCCATGTTCGTTAGCTCCCGTTTTCCTTTAAACAGCCCTGTCTTTGTTCCCTGCTTGGAATAGCTGATTTTACCCTAGTGAAATATTACAAGCGCTCAGCCTCACCCTCAATTTCAAGAGTAAAAATTTCATTATAACTGAGGGAGTAGTTATACCTACCCAGGATACTATTTTGGCCTATAACCTGTGACTTTTTATTTATTTATCTGCATTTTGTTCTGTTCAATTACTTACATTGTGCTGTTTAAGGACTTCCTGAAAAATAGGTTAATCCTTTATTCAGCATGGCAGGAATTCTTTTTTTCCTCTCATTCCCTTGCATGAAACTCCTAGTGAAAATGGCGTAAGTACAGGGATAGGACAGTTTCCTGTGTAAGCTCCGTTTGGTCCACTTAATACTTCTGGCAGATTTTTTTCATTTAGTGTCACCATGTTAGGTTGGGGTGGTTTTTTTTCACATCAGACAGGACTGGACTATTATACCACAGAATAGTTATCCACAGGGAGAATTGCCAGTGAATGGAAGTTTATTTTCTCTCTTGGATAAATGCACTTTCACAGAGAAAGAGATTGTTATGTGCATGTCTGTGTGTAGAGTTTCCCTTTTTTTCAAAGGAAAACAACTGGGTTTATTTTCTTTAGTGTGTGTTTGCATTCTAGAATTTATTTATTGTTTTCATTTCTTAAACTTGCTGAAATAGTTAGAGAAAACGAAAGCATGACTTGGAAGCAGATCCTTATTTCATATTCCTAGGGATACGCTTTAATTCAAAAGAGAAAAAGAGAAGTCAAAAATGTGTTATGTTTAGGAGACAGCTCCTTGGAAACTTAGAAGAGGTTAAGTAAGATGCATAATAGAGAGAAATGGGGGAAGGTGTGTAATAAACTCGTACTTGTTAGTGAAATAACAAATAGCGAAAGCTGTGGGCCACTGAAAGAACTGGAAGAATTTTTATTTTTTTTTTTACAGTAGCTGGTTTGTTCCATTTACTCAGTTGTCCTCAAGACTGTTGAACAATGTGGCTGGTTTTGTTGTAACATTTGGGAAAGCTGCACATCAACACTATTAGAACAACATTAGTGTCTGGAGAACATGAGACCTCCTTTGGCATGCTTGACCAGATTAATAAAATAAGCAAAGATCGTTTTCTAGAATGCAATTTTTGCACCGTTTGAAATTATTGCATAGATAACAGTGCACCTTCTTTTCCAAAAGGGCAGAAAATCCATTTCTTAAAATGAGTTGACCCCACAGTGAGATAATTTGGTTCTTGGGTGCACCCACCCATGTCAGGCCCCTTCCAAAAGCTGCTAGAAGCGGTTCCTACTTGCTGCACTGCTGCAGGCCTGCAGTGTCAGTTACAGCAGATAGGTTTGGGGGCACCTTTGCCCCCACAGTTTTCCTGTAACCCAGTCCCTGCCACTGGCCTCCTCTAACAAGCTGGGTCTTCCGTGCACACAGCTGCCTCACTAAAATCCCTTTGCTGCTGCCAGCCCAGCTAGCAGAAACAGGATTCATTGCATCTGTTTTAAGCTATGTAGCTTTATTTTACCCCAAAGAGTAAACCCAATATGCATTTTACACAGTTGAATTATGACTTTTAATGCAGATTATCCTGAATTTAGAAGTTACTGTCTCTGAAATACAGTTCTGCTCTGGACGTGATGTCCTGAGAGCCAGCAGCGCAACAGCCCGTGGTGGGGTCCAGCACAGGCAGCTCTTTCAATGTTTCTGTATACAGCCATTTTTCAGAAGCTGGTCTGCACTTTAACAAAGGAGTTCCTGGTATGTACTTGAGACATTAATTCCAGGTTATACGGTTTCCCTGAGAATTGCCATCTGTCATGCTTTTCTGCCTGGAGGTCACTCAAAGTTACCTCAGGTTGGTATCCTAAGACACTAGGTTGAAAGGATAAACCGTGTGCTTCGTCTTTAACCCTTAGTTATCCTTTTCCCTTTCAGCACCCTCCTTGATAGGTATGGTAAGGAAGGACTGGGCTTCCCAAAACAGCATTGCCCTCTCCTGGCAAGAGCCGGACTTTCCCCATGGAGCCATTCTGGACTACGAGATCAAGTACTATGAGAAAGTAGGTCTCACTTACAGCATCACCCAAACTCAGATCCTAAACAGCAATATGTTTCGTATTTTTACTATTTAAAAAATACTTTAAACTTTTTCACTTGATCCCACATGCAATGCTATATGAGTAGACGTTTTATTTTGCACTGATTTTTTTGATGTTTTACTTCTGACTTGTTAATGACTGTCTTGTTTCACATCAGAATCTAGTAGAGGAGCAGACAGGCAGTAGATACACTTACAGTAACTACATTTATGAAGATGGATAAATGGATCATATGCTTGAACATATTTTGATTTATGGACTGTAAAAATTTTACGTTAGAGTAACACTGAAACAATACAATTAAAGGGAATGTCAATGTGATTTCATTTTGCAGCATTATTTAGCAATAATCTGTGCTTAAAAGAGAGTGCACCAGCCTTGTTTAGAGGGTTACAAAAGATTACAAGAGAGAGAAACTGCATGGCATTTATGTCAAATTTCTGGCATTCTGTCAAGACTATGTGATTCCACACAAAAGCAGGCAACAACGTGCATTACAAGTAAAGGTACAAGGTGCACGCACAACTTTTGAAAGCATAATTTGAAGCCTGCTTCTCCTAAAGCACAAAATGCATTTTGTCATTTTCATTTGGCTACAGGGCCTTGCACTTGCCCTGTAAAATTCAGTGATAATCGGTGCCTTCATTCCGAGAGACATAGCAGGATTTTTTTGGTGTCCATACCTTAAACAGTCACCTGCTAAATCGTATCTTGCTGTTTCTTTGCCCCCATCTGAAAGTCACAATGGAACTAATGGATATGTGAGAAGACCACAAAGAAGAAAAACATAAGCCAAGTCATGACAGAAAGATTTAGGGATGTTAGGCACTGTAAATATCTGAGAAATTTCTTCCTTGGCTGCAATTCTCTTTTGAGATTATGCAGCTTTAATGATGCAGGGAAAAAAGGGTAAACTGGGAAAAAAAATCCAAACAATTTAAATAGTCCAGCTAGAGCGAGAAGACAGATTGTTTCGAATATTGGTAGCCAAAGCGAAGAAACCTTATTTTCCTACACTAATGGAAGTCCTTCGGTTTTGATCCCTTACTATAGTAAGCCACATTATGACTTGTACTGCCCTTGTTTTGTTTGTTGATATTAAAGTAATAACCAGGTGAATTAAACAAGATATTTTATTCAATTGAATAGGAACAATTTCAAATATTGAAAACCAGTCATATAGATATTAAATTATTAAGCTTATATTTATAAAAAGCTTGTATCAATAGATTGATTATCTGCCAATATCTGTCAATACCGAGTGACATGGCAAATAGGTCTCCTTAGAGGGCTACATATTGCTTAGACTTGTCTGTTGCACAGCAAGACTAGATACATAGGCTTCACAGCCCTTGGATATATACAGTTTAAGCCACTCCTATCTGTTTCTACCAAAAAAGAACCATTTTCTGTCTTCACCTTATAATACATAAGGAGTATCTTTTAACTACATACTTCTCATCCCTCTTAGGTGTGAGGAGACAAATGAACTGCTGGCATCTTCTAATACTGTGGCACAGGAGTTATTTCTCCTGAAGTCACTAACTGAACTAAATGCATAGCTCTTGAATACAGCTTTGTTAGTTGAGCAGGCATGCTCTCTGGCAATGCAATGTAATAGGCAGAAAGGAAAACAAGCCAGCAGTAGCAGTAAGAAGATCACTTACTTGAGCAGAGGAATAGGTACGTGACAGACTTAGAAGAACTCCCTTTGAGACCTGATTCTAGAGCAGAGGGATGAATAATCTAGTACCAGAAATCAGTCCACTGATTTGCAGTATTAAATTAAAAAATAATATTTAAAAGTGCTGAAGAAATGTACATTATAAACTTAATACTGTGTTAAGTGTAGTGGCCAAATGCAAATGGAATTTCTATATTGGGGGGAAAAAAGAGGGTGTCAGGGGTAGATACAGCAAGTGAAATTGTAATCTTTCAGGCATCCTGGTAAACCTTAAAGAGGCAAATATCAGCATTTATATTTTCAGCTGCAGTAACAAAATAGGGATGATGTTGCATACCCACAAAAAATGTGATAAATGGGAAATAATTGTCTATTGGATTTACTATGAATTTACCACAAACACATCCCTCTACTCATAAGTAAAAAATTCAGCTAAAATTTAAGAACAAGTTGAGTATGAACACCTCAGAAATTTTATTAATGTCGTAAAGGAGTTAATAAAAATGCAGAGAACAGTATCCTTAGGTACATGCTAATTAGTAAAATACAACAGCTTTTGCAGTCCTATCCTTATCCCTTTTTACCTGTCATTTGTGTTTCAAAAAGAAAAGAGGCTTTGTTCTTACATGCAATACAAGAAATTGAATGTCTCCATCAAATACAAACACTAAATACCCCATTTTCAACAGATTGTATCCGTTTCTTAACTTTGCGAAACTCTGAGGAACTCAGCAGGATTTTAGAATTTGTCAAGTATCAACCACTATTTCTTATAAGATACCTCACTGAAATTTGCAAAATTATCAAGATGACATTGAGGATCATGCTAGGGGAGCACGCTTGCTTTTTATTATAACCAGTAGGAATTCTGTGGCTTATAAATGGAAGTCATATCTTGTCATGTGCTCCCAAGGTTTTACGAAAGCTATGTAGACTTACAGAAATCAAGTAGGTCTAATAAACCTGTGAGCACTCCACAAAATGGGGCAGTTTCCAGCAATTTTATAAGTACGACTAATTAGTGACAGTGAACCCAGAACAGACACACATCTTCCCATGCATATCCCGAACAAGCCAAACAAGGGATGGAGGCTGGACTGTGCTAAGTATGCAAGAAACTTCTATTCACACTCCTGTGCAGTACAGATTGCACACAGAGAACTATTGAAAGCCTTCTCTGTGAAAAATATTCACATCTTCTGAGAAAGACTCTACCAAATAATAAAGAAATAAAGTAGAGAAGGAAAGTTATGCACGGCCATCAATAAGCTGCAAGTATGGAACACATACATTAATTTAAAAATATAATAAAGCAGCACAGTAATTTGTCTGCTTTAAAGCACCTTTCATATGACCTTCATTTCTTCAGTGAATTGCTGCAAAATACTCAGAATCTTAACTTAGCAAAGTAGTGCTTTCCTTTCTGTCTGTCTCTCAAAAATGAAAATCTTGAGAAAATGGCAAAACTTCTTGTGAGCCAATTCTATATGGTTTGTACAGATTTTAGTTTCTTATTTAGGACTACACTGGTACATATTTGCTTGTTTGGCTGACAGAAGGTCAGTTTTTTCTGCAGCTTTTCAGCCAGAAATACCGTGAACATAAGCTGAACTAGGACACAATTAGAGAGCCGACTTGGCCTGTGAGGAGAGCAAAAATTCCTAGACATTCAGTCCAAGATGCTGTGAGTTTTTGTCACAGTAAAGAGAAAAAGCTTTCCATTGCTTGAATAGTTATGTGATATAACCAAAGAGAGAATATCATGATCCTGAAATAATACTGTATGTTGAGGCCTGGTAGTTGAAATATCTTATTTCAGCTAGATTATGAATCACTGTGAAAGCTATACAGTTAGCAACATTTGTCACCTCAGACGATAAGTGAGTCTTTACAGCAACGCAAAAGAAATCCATTAAATGTTTGCCTTTAGAGATCAAAGATGTATTCTGAATAGCATTTCTTTGTAGACCGTCTTTGTAGTCTTCATAGATACTAAATATTTGCAAATTATCTCTGTTGATACAGGATGTCTGCTCTATTCTGCAATCTGTTATCTATCCATTCTATTTTATAATCCTTTAATATCTTCCACAAACAGCCCAGTTCTTTTAAAAGGGAAAAATCTCTCATAGGCAGTATTGTCTTCCCCTTTAAAAATCACACTCCAGACATCAATATAATCTCAGTTTCTTTGCTAGTAGTAATTTACTTTTCTTTTATACTTTAAAACTATTACTTAGACACTGACCAAAGCTTTTACTTGTTGAAAGATTCCAGGGCATCATAATCTATTTACCTATCACCAAAAAGGTCACATGTTCGAGTCAGATGGAGAAGCGGGATAAGATTTATCCTTGTTACAGCCTTGCAATGAAGCTGAATCCTTCTGCGGGAATTCCCTCATGGGAAAGGAAACACAGTATGCAGTGGATATAAACCATAGCAGCTGCACTTCAGGTTGTGCAGCTGAACTGGAAAATGCTTATTCCTCCCCTTTTCCACCCAAACCCTTAAAGTTAATCATCAAAAATTAATGCTCCCTGAGAGGTGTATTAAGCATACCAAGCTGTATACATATCAGCAACTGTATTAAGTTTAAGTTCTCCCATATGGCCCAAATACACCAGCTGGATTGTATTTTTTGGTACACACAAGATAATGTATAATTAGCTGAGGAAGCCTGTCTATAGAGAAGAGATTTTAATGGAATGTACCCAAGTGATATCCCAAGACATTGCAATGACATCTCGAAATAGAGAATATCTTTTGGAGCAGGATGTAGGATGGAGGGACTGGCTGATGTTTCTTCGCTTTCTTGTCTTTTTGATGACATTTACACTAAAGCCAAATCCCTTTGACAAAATATTTTGTTGGCAGACTCAATTTGCAACTCACAGGCAGTTTTCACATAAAAATTTTAACCCAGCTCCATATGACAGTGAGTGGACAGGATATGTAGGATGTCAGATATGACTTTTCCTCCATTCCAGTAGTATCTAGAGTTGAGTTAATAAATAAAAGAGAGAAAATAACTGAGCAGTAGAGGCAAGGAGGACATGAGTTTTCCAATGAGATTTTAAAAAGAGATGAAGAGCTGCTGAAGCAGATAGATAGAGGAAAGTACCAGATTTAAAGAATTAGAAAGCAGTATGACCTTGTTAATTTTTCTATCAGTCTACAGCTGTATTTGCTTAACTTATACAAGAAATTATGCTCCTTCTTAAAATCTAATATTAAAACACACACTGCTATTTCTTTGAATATTCATTAATATGAATTAAAATTAACCATCCTGAATTTGAGTAGTAAAATACCATAAGAGACCTTGAGATAAATGACTTGATAGGAATACTGTGAAGATTTGAGACTATCAGCGCATAATGTTTTGAATGACAGAGGAAATTATAAACAAGAAATTTGTTTTTCAGAATTGTTTGCCTACAATAATATTTGATAGTTTAAAGCAAATCTATGTGTCTAGAAATATGTGCACCATACTGTTTCAAAGCCATAGAAGTGCATCCAGCCTTAGTGATTCTATGATTCTAAGTGTGTATGTATGATAGATAATGTACTCTGCACTTTGACAGGAAAAAGAGTTGACTCAGTGCATGTATCCTTGCCACTTTTTCCATGCTTTTTGAGGAACAGATGATCTTGTGATATGCTGAGCACCACACTGAAGACTAGCACAGCAATAGCACAGTCCCAGGAGCCCTGGGAACGCACCAAGTTCACTTTCACGCACGTGCCCAAATTGTTTCATTCCAGCTTTTTTACCCATGTGAACTGCCAGTGGAAGGTATGTGACTCATCCCAGTTTAGGACAACAGATGTTCCTCTGTGTCTTCTCCAGCTAAGGAGATGTTTCATTATGATCTTTTTTGGATTAATTCAGTTCTGCTCAGGCAGAACGCGTCCCTTCTTGAGTATCAGCTGGAATCTAACCTAAATGAGCAGGAGCTCCACATGTTCTCATTAGACAAGATATAGACAATTCTTATAAGCCACGTCAGGTAGATCAGACAAATCCTCCAAATTTATGGGTCACAGTTTGGAAAGGTGAAGTAAAATTAGTCGTTTTCTTTTATAGTCCTATGCCTTTCTGTGAGGTCTATATAACATATGTAAGGTTCATTGACCCTCAACCTCCCTACTGCTTAAATAGCTGAACCGCTTGTCTTTCCACCTATTTAATTACAATTTTCCATTATGTTTAACTGAGTTAGAGGGATCACGTTTTTTCAGACACAACTGTGCTACAACTTCCCTATTTCCCTTAAGTACCAGCTATTACATTCTTGGTGCACATTTTGCTTTTATATTAGAATTTTAGATCATGAAGAATAATGTATGCACCAGCTCCAATCCATGTGAGACTGAAGGGAGCCTGCAGACTGTGTGACATTATTCATGAGCAGGCACAGTTCATTTGGTGCTGTTGTGGGTTGTTAGCATGTACCGGTTCTTTCTCCGGGCATGTTCTTTTATTGTTGCTATATCTACCATAGCATGCTAGATACCTCTACAAGCATCCTGACTTAATTTTCAAGTCAAAATCAGTGACAAGGTTGGGGAATAGGAAAAGGGATAACAATAGGGATGAGCATATGAGCACGTCAGGCGTCGGACCCATCAGTGGGCATACTCGGTAAGGACAATGCTGTTAGTGTTGAATGATCAGCTGGGCGATTTTTAGCTAATCATTCTCTTTTAAAACAAACACTTTGCTTCTGTAGTATTTTTCAGTTATTCTAATTATTTGAGGCATAAGTAGCAATCTGCTGCCTGCAAGTTTCTGATGTGACTAGAAGCAAGAAATGTAAGGCTTACGCAGTAATATGTTTTCATTACATTTTCAGCATGTTCTCATAAAAACAAGAGCATTGAGTAATTTGAATGTATAAGAGCTTTTGGATAGTAGTATTAGGCAGACCTTAGTATTTGACCATAGCTGCAGGAACAGATCAGCACGTTGCAGCAGGGCGCCAGGGCTCCAGAGAGCGCCTCTGGCATTCTTGGCCATTCAGAGCTCCTGGGAAATGAACCATGTCTGACGAATGTTTTTAAAAAATAATCACTACAAATGTGCTTTGGGAGATAATCATTAAAATGAAATCTTCTAGCTTATTTTAGTATAGTAAGTGATGTTAAACAAGCTTCTCAGTTTTCCTTTTCTGCCGTTATTAGCCTAGTTTCCCAGGGGAAGAACTATAAAAGCCTTAGATTCTACAAAGAGAAAAAAAATAGGTCTCAGAACTGTTGAAAACAAGAATGAATAATTATGAGACTCTCTGACCAGATATAATTTTTGCCTGCAGGAAAGAACCTAAGGACCTTGCAGCAGCCGTTATTAATGACACTGATATAATTACTAGTTGGAGAAAAAGAAATCTGGCCTCTAAATATCAGTTACATGCAGCGGAGGGTTTCTCAAAGAAGTTCTGAGCTAGGCCTTCTCCATTAGGTGCTTGGTTTGGCTAGTATCCTAATCGTTATCATCAATTATTTAGAGATAGCTTCTAAACCTTTGTATTCAATAATAAAGTAGCCTACTATTGTCATTCCTGCTGAATCAAAAAAAATCTTGACGTGAAATATAATGCTGTTTCAGCAAGCCTACTGGATTTGATTTTTAAAAAAGCATGGTTCAGTCTCTGCTGATCTTGTGTTCTTATCTTTAGCCAATACCATTTTCCCCAAGGAAAATTGCATGTACAATGCTTATTCCGGTAACTGCTAGAAGAGCTGCACAAGTGTAGTAAAAGTGCATTATTGGTTTTGAATAAACTCTTGGAAAGACATGGGCATAGGAGGTGTGTAAACTATTACAGGACAACAAGCAGCACCACACAGCCAGTTCAGTACCTCAAAGAATGCTAAGAAAGCTAAATCCACTGGTGGGAGAGGTCAATACCTAATAAAAGGAATTATTAAACATTTTTTCTAGCCCTTTGGCATTTGAACTTCAGAAAAACTAGTTTTTAAAATAGTTTAGTGACACAACTGGAATAATAATGTTAACAGTGGGATTCAGTTGTTAATTTTAAGCATGTGATTAGATAGGGTCAAAAATCAGATACAACTATTTTGTAGCGTAGTAGGTTTGAGCTCACTCCTGAGGACAAACTTTAGATGATTTTCATGAACATACTGTAAAAAAGAAATGTTGTCTTTTCAGAGAGAATATATCAATTGCACATAAGGACGTGGTAAGTTCAACATGTTTAATCCTGAATTAACAAAATAGAGAAGGTACTCTCGTCTTAAACCATTTAATTATTGTTGTTCTTATTAACTAGTTTCAGTGTGTTCGCTTTTGATTTTAAATGCAGTAAATTTTAGTATTATCTGAAGTTAGAGTTGTAGTTCCCTCAGGTACCTTAACAGACATTCAGGAGTCAAACTTTGGGTTTGAAAGTTTGACATATTTTTACAAAAAGAATGGTGAGTTCCGTGAGCAATGATCTGAATATAACTAGCGTATCTGCCGAAAGGAGGCCATCTAAGCAAAAATACTTTCCTTATTCAGAAGTTAAATATGATGTCCAGGTCTCCATTTCCCTAAAATTTGTCAGAACTTTTCCTTTAGACCTTCTTAAAATAGGAACTATCTTGAAAGTTCCCCAAAGTGTTCACTGATGAGCCCAAACTATTTTAAAAACTGAAGCTAGGACAGTGCTTTCGTAATACACCAACTACTTACTGTTCATGAATTGTTCTTTCACAACCATAAAGAAAAACCATTCACAGATTAAATCAAGAAGGTATGTACTTGGAGACATAAGTGTGGTTATGTTTTTGTCTAAATGAAGGAATGTTCCAATATGAGGTATCATTTCACTTCCAGCTTTTCCTACAGTCCTTGATACATTCAGGAGGTATTTGGGGAGATGCTGGTAAAAAGACATGTATTCATTTTTGGGGGAAAACCAGAGAAAGTTCTTTTTTCCCTCACTTCTTCTGAGACTGCATTGCATCTGTACACTAGCCATGCAGAAGGACAGATTTGCCACTTTTTAATATTTTTTTCACACATAAATGGAAATAAAGCCACTGGGTGCATAATATAGGCAACCTCTTTTTTATTAAGTAGGGATGTTCCCAAAGAGGAAGCTTTTTTAAGGACAGCCATTCCATATTTAATATTAGTATATGTATTCAGGTATTAAAAGCTGTGGGTTTGATGGTTGTAAGGGGTGATTGGTGGAATGAAAAATGCACATTAGAGGAGCTTATCATTTAAAAGAATGATTTTGTTAGCCAACTTGAATTCATAGAAAGGGTATGTTTTTCAGTAGCTCCCACATAGTTTTGTTAGTTTTCTATCCTAATAAAATCATGAATGTTTAGTTTGTTGATTTAAAGAAACATAATGTAAAAATTCTCTCTTTTTCTTTTCTTTTTTTTTTTTTAAATGTATTAGTATTAATAGTTTCAAAGTGCCCTTTCTTGAGGTTCTCATCAGGAAGGTGGAGTTAACAACCTATTATTATGTACTCCTTACCGAGCTGTTAATAGCTTTAGAGTCTTTTGCAGGAAATCACCTGCTGCTCATAAAACCATTTATGTTGCTGTAGGAACTTCACCAGGTTGATGCATCTTGTATTTGCAATGACCTTGCACAAAGTATCTGGTTTTCTTGCATATACTGCCAGAAATACTAACATATTATATTAACACAGTGGCAATTGTTTAGTGCCTGGGACAGTTCTTCCTTTTTAAAAAGGTACTGTCACCTGTCTGTAAATGTCTTAAAATTTTTTTCAGATTTTTTGTTTGTTTTTACCAACTCCAAAAATATTATTTCTGCTGAAGTTAGCTAAATTAGAAATGGGCACTTCCATGATACAAAAATAGGAACAAAACTGCTTTGTCAGTTTTGAAAGTGTAAAACCAGAATTTTGGTTTTCTTGTTAGATTGTTTACTTTGTCCTTGGCAATTCATGTTAACCTAATTGGAAAAAAATATTTCCATTTTTGCTTTGTTCTCCTCTGTTAACTCACTAAGATGTTTGAAGAAAACATAAATGTAAATAATATGCTATATTTATTGTTGATGTAATGCCAGGATCTGCAGTATAGTCATGACACCAGCGAAGAATTCAGCCCTTTTGAGTTAACATTATAAGATAGATGTTTTCTGTCTGCCTGCACTGAGACACACAAAAAATGCACGCACATGCTCACAAATACATAAAAAATGTGATATTTCAGTGACTTTCCAATAGCTATTGATATGCTTTTATCTGAAGAGGTTTGCATAATGAAAACCACTACACAATCTCAAATGATTGTCTCTAAATGTAGATCAGCAGGTTTCCTCTATCATTCATTATTTTATTGAAGTGACTAAAGTAGACTCTAGTTACTGCCAGAGTTTGTATTTTAGAGCCAAAATTCTTCCTCCAAAATTTATTCTGTTGGACGGTATCGAAATCTATATTAATATTGTCAACATTATTCTGTATTTATAAATCCTGATTTTCTCTGACAAGGAAAGTAATTGTTCACAAAAAACTGCATACACAGTTAGCATGTGAAAGGCTCGGCATTGTATAACATTCGTGTAGATTTAAATTAATCCTAATGACTTCAGTCATTTATTCCAGAGTCACAATAGCAATCTGAATCAATACTATCTATAAAAGTAGATATTTTGCTCACTTATGTAAAAAGGATAGCTTTATTAATACTGCTGAACCATAGTTAATAGCTCTCATGCATATCTATGAACCAAGTAAACAACTATGAATAGTTTTGCTTTAAGTATGGCTGGTTTTCAAGCTGTTGTATATCAGTAAGGATCTTTTCTGCATTTGCCAGGTAGGAAATATTCAGTAGCAAATGAAAACAGAAAACTGCACATTATTCTGCTCTTCTAAGAATAAAAGACATTTATGTAGAAGATTCAATGTAGGCTCAACCCAATCTTAAAGTCAGCCCAGTCACTCTACCTGTCCTAACACCCTGAAAGGCTAAAGCATATTGTAAAAAGGAGTCAGAAAGGCTTGTTGCAGTTTGTAGTTATCACAAGGACATTCGTAAAGATGCAGACATTGCACACAGCAGTTAAAATTTTCCAGCAAGGAGTTACAAACCTGACAAGGTGTCCAGCACAGAACAGGAGCCCTAATCAAAATCCTGGACCTAATTATCAAACGATATTGTATGGGTTCTGAAATTAGGTAAATTAGACAGGTTTTGTCATCAGCACCATTAGAGCTGAGTTTTCTGTATCTGACTCAGTGCTGTACTACATTTTTAGGATTGATAGATTCTTTGGAATTTCACAACTGTGAAAATATTTTGTGCTTTTTTGTCAAAATAGAGAATTGACTACATTCTAGTGTAGCAAGTCAGCATCATTGCAGAAGTCTTCTGAAAAATTGGATCATTGCTTTTGTATTGAAATTCCACTTCAGTTGTAAGGTGCTTGTTAAAAATATCTTCACACTTCAATGTGAAATAGGGGAACCACAATTTTAGGTTCTGCCATGAAAGAATGCAGCAGTCGTGTGTGTGTGCAGCATTACTGTGATTTTACCAATGCTGATAATGTTAGGCGTGAGAAGATTGCCTGCCATATGTCTCAGCAACTTGGAGACCTACAGGTATTTGAACTCTGGCTTTTTACATTACAGGTTTTTTACATCACGTGAGTTATCACTTTTTGTCTTTCCTCCAGGGTCTTGCATTTTCAATTTCAAAATTTCATTCACCATTGACCTGCTTCCCACCTATAAATAGAAGTACTGTTCCTATGATATGCAGACATATGTTGAATTTGACTGAAAATATCACTGATATTCATGATTATTCACTATGTCTATAGACAGATATATTCAATGAAATCGTCAGGAAGCAGATTTAAAACAAAAAAAAAGCCTCCAGTATTTTTAAAAAACAGTTTGTAATTAAGCTTGTTGCCTAAGGATGTTTTGGAAGCCACAAGCAAAATTGGTTCAAAAAAATAATTAAGTGAATTCATGGAAGAAAAGTCCATGAGCTGTAAAACGTAATGAAGCAAATTTAGTTAATTCAGAAGCCCACTAATCTGCAGATTGCTGGACTCTGGGGGAGTGTTAAAGGTAAGCATGATGAGGAAGAACCTGTACTACTTGTGTGGAGTCTCAAGTCTGCACTGACATAGATCATCACTTCAATAGCTATCTGAACTGTGAATTTTATATACCAAATGAGTGACTTGGGAATAAGGCCACTGGGTGCATGTACATACTTCTCTGGGCTTGTTTCACAACAAAGTCAGTCACGGAAGGCTTCCAATCTTCAATGTTGTGGGATTGCATCTGTGTCTTGTTGAGTTATTTTTGTCAGTGGGTTTCTTATCTCATTATGAAGTACACCTTAGCGTTAGGTACCTCAGAAGAAAATGTGCTTTACTGTCCAAAGATGTCAGCAAAATTTTTGAATACTACTTGAGTTGATGTTTACCATTAGTAGGCTAATTCTTGCTTGCAGTAGCTCCTTGTTTCTTCCCAAATGGAAAAGGCAGTGCAGGGGAAAAGAAAATTAAAATGAGTGAAAAAACAAGAAAAATCTCCAGGGACAACTAGAGAGGCTGACGTTTTTATATGCCTAAGTTAGAAAGACTCCTGGAGATACTGGTGCAGAGGTTTTCATGGTAAATGTTTTGAATTAGCAAACAAATGTCTTCAGAGTAGCCATAACTGCTAGAAAGACGGAATTTAATATCTGCGCTTATCTGACAAGTCAAGTCACGTTCCTCGGCTCCCTTCATTATATTCTGGCTTGCACCCTCCTCCTTCACCAGCTTAAGGCACAGACCTGTTTTTATTCCTTTCAATTTAATCTCCTTGTCAGTTCGATCAGCAGTGTCCTATCTGCTGCCTTCACACCTGGTGTTCCCGTTTGGCCCACCATGGTAACCACACAGCTTTTGCGCTGCCCGCCTCTCGCCTTGTGCTGGTGAGAATGTTAACAGTGTTTTAGAGTAACCCTATCCTCATCTCTCCTCATTTAATTTTCTGTTTTTCATGGTTCACTTCACATCAACTCATTTCTGCCCTTCCAGGTATATAATCCAATTAGAATGAGATTTGGCTGGGTTCTGACCTTTCCATATTTTCTTTATGGTTGGTTATCTGTTCTTCCCCTTTTCTTGTTGACAGCTTCACTTTTATGTACGGAGAAAGCGATGAGCTGACTGACAGGCAATCAAAATATAAAATATTGAAAGGCCAAACAGGTAAAGCACACTTTAGTATTTCAGCTCCCCAAATGATTACATCTCAGATTAATCGAGAAGGGAAGGGAGAAGATTACAACCTGAAGTGGCTGACAACTTAAAATTCTGCATGGTTTTTTTCTCTGAAGCAGATACTAGAGCCATCGGCAATGTTCTCTATGGCCCTAATTCTTCCTGTCAGAATTTTCATCTTGGTTCAGATTGGTCCTCAGATCTTTGTAATCACTTTTCTAAATTTACTTTAAGTCTGTACAAGGTTTTTAGGAAGAGGCGTTTTTTTAAGAATATGAATGTTATCTTTGACTATTATTTCTATTATTGTAATTTTTTATCACTCTATATTGCAATGAGAATTACCTAATCCTATTGATTATATTGTAATCAGATGATAATTAATGTTAGAAGCACAGTTTTGGACCTATGAGTCTTTTCTCTAATATCTTCCAAAGATTACTGCTGCTATTCATGTTAATAGATATACTATAGATCAAAATAGTCTCCTAAGAGAAAATCATGCACAAAATCAGTAAAGTTAAAGAAGCTTTCAAAGACAGACTTTAAGTTTCCCAGGTGTAGTTAATTTTACTGATTTCAGTGTAATTACTTCTCATCCACAACAATCTATGTAAGATGAGAAGCAAGATATGACTAAGGGTAGTAGGCATTCAGAAATCATACTATGGAAATATTCTGTTGCAAAGAAAGAAAATAAATTTTGAGAATTATTTGGGACAAATTAGCTGTGAGAGAATATAGGCAATATAAATCAAAGGCAATTTCCATACATTAGAGCTGTGGAGACTATGGTTTTCTTGGAAAACACAGGAAGTACAAACACCACAGTTAGCTGTTACTTGTCTTTAGTAGGTTCTGTTTGAACTGATTGGCTGCCCAGAGAGGTTGTGGAGTCTCCTTCTATGGAGACATTCAAAACCCAACTGGACACGTTCCTGAGTGATGTGCTCTAGGTGGCCCTGCCTTGGCAGGGGGGGTTGGACTAGATGATCTTTCGAGGTCCCTTCCAACCTCTGTGATTCTGTGATTAGTCACATATTGACTATACCTAATAATTACCTACTCTTTTATTCTAATATGTGGCACAACATTGAAGTCCAACTGACTCTGAAAGTAGTTAAGTGCCATCATAGCTGATTCCATGAGAAAAGTAAGGAAGAGGCCAGAGATTTCATTTCATGACGTACAAGAGCTGTGATAATAAAAATTCCTATCTTTCAGAATTGTGACCATTCCTTTAAAATAACGATACTTCCTCTGTAAGTCATATTGTGTATATCTTTCAGCCTCACATATCTAGAAAAGAGGGAAAATGTGACCAAATGGTCTCATAAAGGATTCTTTTTCATTATTGGTGCTTCTATTTAAACAGTGATAATGTCTGATTCATGGAACTCTGAGTCTTCCTTACTTTAATGTGGTACTTATTCAGCTTTGACATTCTGCTTTAGTGCACAAGAGAAAGACCTAGTCCCTGTGGTATATAGATTCAATCTCTATTAGTATTTCTGTTAAGCAGTAGTGCTCCGAAAAGGCTGAGCAGGATTATATGGCTTAACTAGAGAATTTTCATGTCGGAGGACAATGGATATAAACTTGAAAATGTATTTGCAAGCAGTTGATAGTAAATTCAGTTACAGTCTCCCTGGATTCTTTCCACACACATACATTTGGAAGTTGTAGGCACATAATATGTATGTTTTCAGCTGGCAGAAGCCTTTGAAAACCCTTTCCCCGGTGTCAGTTTAAGAAGCTTTTTCATTTACTCATGGGACTCAATGAACTGAATACCTTGATTGTCGTTCATAAAATAAGCTAGAGACAGAGTAAGTTGCAAGACAATGGTAATTTCTGGAGCTCCCTTTATATACTCTAAATGATAGAAAATTATATTTGGTTATCTTTTTCAGTTGCTGAAAGAAGGACTGATACTATTTTGATTAGAGCTATGTTTCTCTTTCCCACTCAAATTTTAACAGTGAAAAAGTTGTATGCTTGAAAATGTCTGCATTTTTATCGGTGTTTTACTGGTAAAGTTAATCTTTTAAAGGTTATTTGAGCACTGTAATCAAAATTCAGCATTTTGGCTTTTATTTCCGTTAATCTTTTTTTGCACTAAACGTTTTTAGTTATATATACTTTTTCTCACCCATAGCATCAGAATGTAAACTCTTTGATTGCAGTATGAGTCTAAACTGATAAAAGGTCATCACATTTTGCGTATTCTTTATCAATATTTTGTTTCATATATGTGCACAAAGTCTTCATTTCTGTGCCATTTCCCTCTGAAGTAAAGGGGGGATCAAATCGGAGAGCAGCGTGTTCACACAGGTATTGCACATGGAGGTTTATCTATTGTTTGTGAATGTTAATGTCATCGGGGGAATCCCCCTTCTTTCCAACATGTGAGAAAAAAGGTAATACTTATCACGATAATATAACATCTATTAAATTATTATGACACTCATTAATAAAGCAGCTACTTTCAGTGAGGCATAATGAAGAACTATCATTTGATCTCATGATGTCATACAGTAGAAATGTTTCATTTCAGCATATGTTGATGGGACAGATCCAGCTATTCTGGTGCACTGCAAAAGCAGAAAGCTTTTCATTATTTTTTATACTCTGATCCTGCTACTCCATTAGATCAGTTTGTCTAGTCTTACATCCCTAGCACCATTGTAACTTCAATTCAGTCAGTTTATTGTAGGTATGAAAAAATGTGTTGACTATAAAGGCAAGTACAAAATTAGGGTAGATACAGATTCAGATACTCATGCAGAGGTGGCTCAGGAGAGAGTTTGATTCTGAAAAGTGCTTGTGTTCATGCACAGACCAAACTGTCGCGGATTTGTGAACACTGTCATAACCAGAACTGAATGCACTGAATCCATCACACAAACAATAAGAAAAATAGAATTTCCTAGAGATGGCATTTTCAAATTTCATGATATGATTCTGCATAACTTGGATAAGCTAGTCAGAGTCTCTGTATGACATTGTGTAATAACATTGACATAACTTGTCATTTGGATTATATTTATGTTTTAGTTACAGATTTTCATCAAGATAAATTGCAGTAGGCTCTGGAAGAGATCTTACGAATGTCCTGGTGTCAGATTCTGACTAGTAGTTATATTAGTACATTCTATTAGACTTCCTTAACTTATGTTTAAACCCTCAGCCCCTGTGTTCTGGGCTGCTTCCTGTAAGTTCTATGCTATCTTAAGATCACAAATGCTGCTCTGATACTAATGTGAAGGATCAGAGCATTCCTTGTACCTCTCCTTTTATATGAACTCTGAGCTGTATATAATGGCCAACAGTTCACTTAATGCTTACATGCAATGGGAAATACAGCCATATCAGTGAAACTTTTATTTTACAGATTTTGTAGGAGTCCTCTGTAGTTATCAGGAAATACAGAACAGATGTAGCCCTTGATGTTTGCCATTGATCCTGGTCCCATCACTATCCAGGTCAGAGACCTATCACAGACCATACCGTGGCTCCTTCTAGTCCACAAAACCATGTTTCCTTTTGAAGGAAAATAGGATGTATGGCAGGAGGGCTCATATAGGTCTAAATTTTTCCACAACATAAAATCAGTATCTGGTAAAAGTATGCACTAACATCCAGGAAGTATATCCAAGTCCTGCACTTTAAAATTCACTTTTTGAACTCAGAATCCATGCTAAAGTAAGTGCATATTGTCAGTGGCAAGAATGAGAGAAAGCATCCCATACCTCTCTGCAGACTAGAATTGTATTGTTTTAATCTGAGACTGTCTCTAGCCTCCCTGGGAAAGATCATGGCAGAAGGAGTGGCCAACCCTGAGACCCATCCCCATCAACCGCAAATTGCCTCTCTCTGTGGAAGGCTCTGGCTTTCCAGGGAGGCTGCAGATCTTGTCTTTGTCGTGAAGGGATTAATGGTCAAGCATCCACTCCCTGGAGAATCGACTTATGTATGAATCCAGTCAAAAAAATGCTGATTTCTTTGTGTGAAACATTCACATAAAACAATGTGAAGTTTCCAGCTATTAATCATTTTGTATCGAGTTTGAGCAACTGTCTCCTCAAGTACAGGCTTCTAAAGCTTTTTCTTCCCAAACACACCAAGGTGACAGGTTCCCTTTCTCCTATTTCACGTGTAATAACAAATCCTACCCCATTTCCCATGTGACAGCAGTATTACTTTTATGATCGTGTACTCCTAGACATCGTTTTTCAGACTGTGTGATGGATGGTGTAAGAGGCTGCAGAAAGGAAGGAAGAAAGGATACAGGAGGGCATGGAAATGGAACCCCTCAGGGCCTTCTGCAGGCAGCCCCAGGCATGTGGTGAGGGGGCAGCAAGCCAGACAACTCTCGGAGGTGACCCAAATACCTTCCACTGACCAGAATGGACAGGCAGGATGGCTGTCCCTCAGGAAGCTGCTGTTAGCCACAGCCTGCCCACATCAACACAGGGACCCATTTTGTTGACTAAATGTGACCATCACAGTCCTCGTCACAGTCATTATCTTCGACCGACTAAAAAGAATAAGTTATACTTGATAACTGTCTGTCCACATCGCTGGCTAGAGAGCTGCTGTACCCCAAATGCTGTGCTTTACACAAGCAGTAGTTAGGCTGTAATAACAGATATAACGTAACAGATATAGCTCAGATTGCTTTTTTCAGAAGTCATTCCCAGTTCTTTACTGCTGCTGGCCTTGTGCTGCAGGCTTCAGGGAGTAAATCTTATCATTGGATCTTGGGGAGTCTCCACCTTTTTGACAAAATTTTCATTTCTGTCCTCCTCTGAAGGAACTTTTTTTTTTTTTTACAGTTCCATCAAATAATTCTGAAACTTTATTTCTGCAATCTCTCCAGCAGGTCAGTACATTGTTAAATGCTTAGAACTTGATTTCAAGCAGCAAGGTAGTCTGGGGAAAGGAAATGGCTTGTAACTATTACATCGTACAGTGAAATCCCATAGGTGCTGGTCTCCTTCTTATCTTACAGGTTCCAGAGCCTCAATAAAAATTTGCAGAGCATTCCAGCGAGAAAAGTTTCTGCTCACATATGTCTGGGCCATGACAGCTGGAATATATAGCATTCGCTAAAACTTTGAACTGAAGCGTACTAATACCTGTATAAAACAAGCATTTGCTGTTTACATAACCTTCAACGAATATATTCAGAATCTTTCCTTCCCTGGATGTCACATTTTTAATTTGACCGAAGTGCAGAAACAGTCTTGTATTGATAATTGTATTTAACAGGCAAGATCACAAACATTGGGCCATACCTATGTGTGGTCTTAGGATAGTGCAAAATCAGGTGGTGTCTTTTTTTTCCCTCCTATTTCTTAGACTGATTTTGAGCTGGTCACTAGATTGTGTTGAAAGAGTTGGTCGCTTTAGGCAGAACTGTACACATTTTAGTCAGCAGTTTCATTACTAAATAAACTCAAGTCTTGTACTTTCCAACTTTGTATACCCTGACCAAGTTACGTGTTAAGTTATGTGACTTCTACACATGAAAGTGCCTGGAAGTTGCACATATACCAAAGGCAATAGAATAGAAGTTAGCTATTCATGACAAACCGAAATGTGAAATATCCATAAAGTAGTATGAATACTCCTCTGTATATGTAGGAGTTCTCTACTTCCTTAAAAATCTGAGTATTAACCTGTTATACCTTTTTTGCTCACATACATTCGATTTTTCAAGTTGAAGTAAGCTTAATCACAAAAAAAAAAATCATCACTTCAATAGGTTGGCCTTCTTTCAGAAGAAGATAGATATTTTCTGAAATTTAAAATCTACTAACCTGTTCAAAGTGAAGTTACAACATCGCAAATGTCACTCCAGTCTACAAAAAGGGCAAGAAGGAGGACCCGGGTAACTACAGACCGGTCAGCCTCACCTCCATCCCGGGAAAGGTGATGGAACAACTTGTCCTTGGCACTGTCTCCAGGCACATGAAGGACAAGAAGGTTATTTGGAACAGTCAGCATGGTTTTACCAAGGGAAAGTCATGCTTGACCAACCTGATAGCCTTCTATGAGGATGTAACCAGGTGGATGGATGATGGAAGGGCAGTAGATGTGGTCTATCTTGACCTCAGCAAGGCATTTGACAC